>OVAY01000185.1:0-81714 GCA_900406395.1 Kernera saxatilis | reverse complement strand
CTTCTTTCTTTATTTGTTTCTTTGCTTAAAGATCAGTTTTGGAACCAACAGACAACGCCTTCTTAACCAAGTGGCTCATCGTTTGGTCTGCCGGGAAAAAACAATATAATCCGTGTAGAGAACAAAATTAGCCAACCATCTTTTAATAGTACCCTAATCCGAAAGCTACGAATCAGGGTTGAACAAGGATCTACCTTGGTGATCACTCTGTAAGAGAAGTAAGCTTGTACGCCCATTGTCTAATTTCACAGGATCGGTGACGGAGACTGATACGGCTGCGAAGACGGAGATTTAGGGCTCTGCATCGATCCCCATGACACAGCCCGAGAGTTCAAAAACTGTGTTTTGTCAAAATTCTCCATTATTTCTACAACTCGTTATTTATAAGCACAAACTAATCTAACCGTTATTGTTTTGTCAAAAAAAAAAAAAACTAATGTAGCCGTTATTATTAGATTATTAATGCATAAACCAACGGTCATATTTTTTTAATGTAGCCGTTAGATTACTAATCCACAAAGTAACTAAATTATCTCCGTATAATCTAAAACGAATACAAGAGTTTTGTCTCATACTCTCATTATTAAACGAGAGATCGAAAACCGGTTTGTCAACATCTGTAATTGTTTTTGCGTATTACTAAGCTGTGATATTTTTATTATTATATTTTTTGTTTTTATTGATTTAATAATTATGTTTTATTTGATAAATTTGACTTATGAATGCATAATTCCAAAAGAGAATGAGATGTGCCTATTTCAAAAAGTCAAACTTGGGAATATCAATGCTTTGTTGTCAAATTCTAAATGAGTAATAAAGCGTTTGTTTGTGTCTAGAAACACATTATATATACAACGAAATGCGTTTTTAATGTCTTGACTTGTGAAAATCTTTATTAATGTCATCGTTTAAAAGAGCCTGATGTTATAGGCAAATCAAACTAAGACACAGCCTTCCATTACAGTGATTGCTTTCCCTCTCAGCAGAACCCTCTGCTTCTCCTTGTCCAGGTGAACCTTGAGCGTTCCTCCTCTGCTTGAAGCCTAAACCCATTTCAAGATAACCAAAATCTTTCTTCAGGAACTAATTCATACTCATCACTTCAAGATCTCTAGTGTCCGTATGAAGAGAGAGAGAGAGAACCTGGTAGGCTATGAAATCACACTTGTTCATCTTGGTGCTCCAGTAATGTGCTAAGGCACAATGCGCACTTCCAGTAACAGGGTCCTGTATTGGCAAACAGCAAAAAGCAGAAGAGGTAATGTTTTTCTTTTGCTGTTTTGATCACTCCTTCTCAATCTAAGATCAAAGACTATATGATAGCTTCAAGATTCTGCCCCATGTAAACACATTCATTCACTCACTATTTACCTCGTTAATTCCTGCTTTAGGGGCAAAGTAGCGACTACAGAAATCATACGGAGATCCTGCAGAAGCAGCAGCGGTCACCATCAATCCTTCGCAAGGGCATTTCAATATCTCATCTATGCTTGGCTGCAATTCTGTAACAGATTCCCACGACGATAGCACAACCTGCAATATATCGAAAAGAATCCAATTTTGGTTCCAATGAAGCAATAGCCAGAAAAAAAACAAATGGAGACAGTTGCTGAAATTTTTACGAGGATGTCATTTTTTGTGGCTTTAATATCAACAATGGTAGCTCCATTCAAGGCTTTTGAGAAGACAGAGAGATCATGAATGGAGTTGATTTCACAAGTTGGAACAATGGGGAAATTCAATTCGATCAAGAAGGTTGATTCTTCTTCACCATCTTTGAGCTCTGAAGTAAGTGGAACCCGTTGAGCTGTTAGAATCCCTGACATTGTGGCGAACTCAACTATTTCTGAATCAACCAAATCGTTTGAGAAGAGAACATGAGCAGATGCTAAAGTTGCATGACCACACAGATCCACCTGCAAAAAGAGGATCTCATTCAAAAACTATAGCTTAGAGATTCAAAAGAGCCAGTGTTTTAAGGAACTCGAAGAAGGTCAAAGTGCATCAATTTCATGAATTTGAATCGGAGATTCTTAAAAGTATGGAGTCTTCAGTCAACAATAACAAGTCAACTGAACAATCCGAAATCGAAAATTAAGGTATAGCAGCGATTAGCGAACCTCAACGTTTGGGGTGAACCACCGGAGACGAAAGCGAGGGAAATGGCGATCATCGGAGACGGCGATCGGAGTGAGGAAACAAGTCTCGGAGATGTTGAATTCGGCAGCTAGAGACTGAAGCCAGGCGTCGTCTCTCTGACTATCGTCGTCAAGAAAGCAAACAGCAGCTGGATTCCCCTTGAAGACGGAATCAGCGAAAGCATCAACCACGAAGTACTTCACTGGCTTTTTGGCCGCCATTTTTTCTGTTTGACCAAAGCTTGATTTGTTTCTTGATTAGTGATTACTGAATGAATTTTGGGTTGTTGCCTTTTCACTCTTTTTATTGGTCGCTCTCTCGCTCAAAAAAAAAATTTAAATAAATACACACCATGAATCAAATATTGGGAAGGCTATTGAAAATGGGATACAAAACAAAATATAATATAGCACAATATGTAGATGTTCCATGAAAATAAACAAAAATATAATCGTAAACTGTGATGAAGTAAAATTAAATACATGGTATATTTCTATGAAAAAGAAAAATTGAAATTTGGTTGTCTATTGAATAATTTAAGCGTACAGATTGAGAATACAACACGAAGTTTACAAGACCACATAAAGGAAGAAGCAAAGAGAGCCTTGAAATCCTTTCGCTGCATAAAGAGCCCTTTAAGAGGAGGCCAATGCAGCTTTTTTTTATTCATAAAAATTACAGTTACAAAAGGAGTGTATGTGATGTTACCAAGCTCCTTCCTTTGACATCCTAAGGAAATGCGCGAGACTGATGCTCGGTTTCTCTCCTGAATCGTCACTCTTCTTCCATTTGATCCTCGTTGTCTTCATTGCTTTCCTTCCTATTTGTTCTGTTGCAGTTGTAGACACCAAATTGTGGTACTGCCCCAAAGAAAAGAGTTTCTTTTAGGTTGTTAGTTGTTACTCTTTATATCTTTATTCAGCACCTAAGCAGAACATAGCTCAAGAGATGTTGTGGCTCATACCTCACAAACACCGTGCAAAAGCAATCTATGGAATGGGTCCTGAACCTTGAGCTCAAGAACATCTCCTTCACCGCCTTCTTCAATGAAATGACTTATACAGTTCTGTGAAAAGAATACAAAAAATCTTTTGACTAGGAAGCAAGGGGTCTTAATATAAATGCATGGGGGGGTTAAACTGTCATCTCTGAAGAATCTATACCTCATATCCCTCGATTAGTTCTGGTAAAAAGCTACGTCGAAGAGCCTCTCTTGTTCTACACTCTATTCTTCGCCAAGCATTTAAGACGGCGGTTTTATCAGCATCCACACGACCTTTCTGCCTCATGGATGACCGATTCAAGGAATCCATGATATTGGCCTGACAAAAACACAGTTTTCAATTATGGTTAAGACTTGAAACAAATCACACCATCGATTCCACAATCAACATATTTTCAGATCATTCTACTTCTTGTCCCAAAAAGACGGTAACTTACCTCCTTGTCCATGTCTATGTTTCTAAATTTGTCCCATTCTCCAACATTAGTCAACGAAAAGGCAGAGGGTGGGACATCATCACCTGAAGAAGTCAGTGGAACGATGAATGTTCACACGGATCGCAGTAGCGAAAACTCCAAGTACATTTGAGATTCATCAGAAGAGCATACTCTGAAATGGAAAGTAATATTACCCCATGGTGGTGGGGCAAACAAGCCTCTGATTTCTTCAGCATCTAAACGAGGAACAAGTTCCATCAGGATACGATCATTTAGCCACCTTCGAGATCGCCGGTTACTAACCTGCATTAAGCGAAAATAAAAAACTCATGAATATCAACTTCAAAAATCAATCTTTGCAAAAAAAACAAGAGAATCCCAAATTGGATACCAGAACTACATTTACACGAAAGAGGAACATTGTTCCAGTAAATGTTACAGAAATCCTACGAGAGAGCCCAAAAAAAAAACTCACTTGTCCCGTCAGGCTCTCGAGGGCCTCAATTTTCTTCTCAAGCGAGAGGCCACGAGAAGCAGAAGTATCTCCTGCACGTGAAACCCCAAGAAATTCATTCCCAGATAACACACAGATATTTCTCGAATTAAGGGAATGAAACCAAACAAGGCTCTATCACTCCCTTATTAGCTCAAAATTGCACATGGAGTTACCTCTACGGGGATCAAGAGGGGACGACATAAGAAGGCTCTCATCTCGCCGCATGACATTGGTAGCCGCCATGATTCAACAGATAAAATATGAGGAAATCGGTTGATTTGACCAGAAATCCGAGCTACGAGACTGCTCGATTTAAAAGGAAGACTCTTTCGGAAAAAGGCTCGACTTGCAATTGCGGTTACAGAAGAAGGCGAGCACCACGAGAATGAACGGAGACGATGGAAGCAGCGATTTGGGATTCGGAGATAAAAAATGACAGACGCAAACGTGTATCAAGGCCAAAGGAATATGCCGGAATATGATTATTAAACCCCGACCCGGCTCAACCGGGTCTGTTCGCTCCCGGTATAACCGGTCTGATTGAAATTAATTTCGGGTCAAGTCAAGTTAGTAGTATTCACGGATTTGCTTTTTTTTTTTTTTTTACATGATTCCAAAAGCTCAAGAAAATAAATAACCACGTGAGAAAAAAGAAGGAATTGATCAGTGAATTTTGGTATTATTATGGGGCCGCTATACAAAACGTATCTAATATCTCCCTCGATAAAAAAATTTCGGGTGATTTACAAACTCAAGAGGTCTTTCGTTTCTTCAAGTATTGGATGGGTCGATTCTGATAATGAGAGACTGAGACTGGTCAGGTGGTGGTTCTGCGATGGGCAGCATGGAAGTGTCGTCATTCTTCTTCTTGCCATCTAAATCAGTTGCATTCTCAGCCAATGCTTTCTCCAATGATGATTTCGCCACTCTTGTTATGCATATTATCAGAATTACTGCACCCACAGATTTCAAAACCAAAACCACCACAAAAAGACACTCATAAATATCTTTTATCACCAAACCGGATCACAAATCGATTGGTCAAATCAAATACCACCTTGTGTCATTCAAATATTTGGAAATTATTTACAGAAGAGACTCACCAGCTAGACCAATGCCAACCATCATTAGCACCTGCAACCACAAGTTACAAATAGAGAAATCAGACTTGCATTGCAAGGGGACAGAGATACTTCACAATGCGATAAAACCACAACTACATACACAAAATAAATGAAGAGCCGAGATTAGATTCCCAATAAACCTCATACAATAAGACTTAAATTTAAGATTCGGACAAGTTGTTATTTTTCTTACACTACAACCCTCTAAATCTAGGCAATTTGCTCTCTTCTAAATATAGATGATAAGTGATATGCAATCGTGCATTACACCAGAAACACACAAGTATCTTCGGTCAAGCTGATCTACGGTCATAACCAATCTAGTAGCCAACTAGAAGTAAATGAACAAATACTTACCCAACGAAATACTGACACCTCATGCCATCCATGTGTAATATCAGAAAGATCTTTCAGAGTAGTTCCAACATAAACTAGCGCAAACGTAATGGGCTGTTACATTAAAACATTTCACAAGATTAGTATTAATGGTATGGATGATATGAGCAATCAGCACTTTCACATGCCTGCTAGCTTGAATTAATTTCCTTTGGATCGATCCATAAATTGGGTACATACAACGCATGTCCATTTGGATTAAACCACAACTACTTATCTCCAAGGATAGGGTAGTTCTCGGGTGTAAAAACAAAGATCAAAGCACTTCCACAACTATCAAAGTAAAGATGGCCAACATGCAAGCGAATACTAAAGAAATGTCAGTACCATCATTCCCAACCAAGTGGCCAGCATGTATTCCCCTAAGCGAACGGGGGTTACAGATAGGAGGTAATTCAACATATTGAAGGGCAGAATAGGGACAACGCGTAGCAGCAAAACTATCTGTAAAGGAAGAAATATCAACATGCAGTTAGCAGTCAATCATTTAAATGTAGCCAGAAACTTGAGGTACTTTGCCATACTGTTGGTCCCAGGTATAGCTTGTATGAAAAACGAATTGTCAATTAATTGAGAGAGTGCTACTTTCATGCCTTGAAGCCAGATCTTTGAATTGCAACGGAAACAGCTTGAAACTTTGGGTAATGCTTTATTTTTGAGGTAACATAAGATTTACCGATCTGCATGATACCAGAAATACAAAAGATAATCATTAGCGACAATGAGATGGAGAAGATAGGAAAGATGCCACACTTAGTTTGATTGCCTAGTTGTGAAGATGCAAAAGCAGGAATCAGTTACTTCTCTGGTTATAGCAAGCAACACCATTGCAAGCGAAATATATTAGAACGGATACTATCATATCGAAGAGACATACCGTTCTACCAAGCAGAAATGCTGCTGTTGCACCTAATGTAGCTCCAAGAGAGTCGGCTACAAATCCTACTGGCAGGCCAAAAAGATAACCACCCCCTAGCTGCAGAGACCAAATTACGATTATCAGAACAGAGATAGAAAGCCCGAGTATCCCATCTTGTAACGAAAAATTTACGTACAAACAAACATCATAGAAAAGCACCCTAGATTTTGCTACATAGTTATGAATCGACACCTACCGTGAGTACAGAAGCAGGAACCGCCACAATTGTGAGGGGAATATAAGCCAAAGCCCTGCACATTTCAATGAGTTAATATAGGTATTACAGGATTATTTAAGGCAGCCAGAAAAAAATGTCAGCAAAATTAACGGATTAGTCGTGGGAAACTAAATTTAAGAAAGAGAGAACCAAAGCATGAAAAACTTACAATGCAAGTGGACCAAAAGGTCCAAGATCTTCCTTAATCCATAACAAGAAGTCCTTCAATTTCTGCAGAAGGGGAACAGAACAATAATTCTAAATCATACAAATAAATTACCATTGACCTGATCTATGACTACTGCTCTACGACCAAGACTAGCAAAGTTTCTGATTAACTTCATAAGAAAATCAAAACTTCTCGCTTCCTTCATACTACAGATCTTCGCAAAATGGGATTTCATGAAGAGTCAAAGTGTAAACAATCTAGCGATCGAGCAACACTACTTCTAACAACCTCCAGCAATACTCCGTTCTATTCATTTCTAAGAATAGAAGATACAGACATTATCGTTGCTACATTTCACTAGAGCTACTACAAATACACGCGAAATGCGAATCACCAGGGCAGGGGAGAGAGAAATTGCCTGTTCAACCGGGAGAAAAGTGAAAGCTGTGCCGATAGCCACAAGGAGGAGCAGCGAGATTACGATTCGAAAAGTGGAGGGAGTAAAGGACATCGCCGCCATATACAAGGATCTGAGGCGACGCCGCCACCAAGGCCTGGAATGGTCGTCCTCATCGCCGTCGTAGTCATATTGACCTCCATTTACAGAAGCTCCTGGCTTCAGCCACGGCCTCGCCCTTAAGCCCTCCACTTTCGCCAGATTTGTCTTCCCTCCCAAAATGAATCCTGCCTTGTCTCGGCGCTTCTTTCTTCACCCCGATGCCGGAGATATGCTTCAGACGCGTCGCCTCTCTCTCCTCCGGTTGGGCAAAAGAGACATGCGAGAGAGACTGCAGAAATCGATAGAGAGGTGGAGAGAAAGAGAGGCTTGTGCTTCAATTCTTCGATTTCACTGTTCTTTCGATCTTGAGATTCTGTTGCGTCTCGCTCGTTCCGGTTTTGCTGTCAAAACCATTTTTCCGCGAACTTTTTTTTTCCGTCGTTAATGGCCCAAATATTGGGCTCATAGTGGACCCCAAAAGCCCAAAAAGTAGCAAATAACATTTTTATTGGGTATTTGTATTTCCAATGAAATAAGGGGTTTTTTTTTTTGATCAAAGAAACGAGGGAAATTAAACAATCAATTATTTGCCGACAAAAAAAAAAAATCAATTATTTATCATTCATTCACGTTGACCAAACGTTAATGTTACAAAGATATACTCCCACTCCCACCACCACTTTTGCATTGGGCAGCACAAAATGCTATAGCTTCCCAAGATTTCATCCTTTGGGTTCTCGTTAGAGAGTTGCATTGTCTCTCTAGCTCTTAGCTAGGCCTGGGCAAAATATCCGAATCGAAAGAACCGAATCAAAAGAACCGAACCGAACTCGATTCGAAAAAGGGGTATTGGATCCGAATCGAAATTGATAAAAAATCAGAACGGATCCTAAACTCGTATATCCGAAGAATCGGAACCAAACCCAAACCGAACCGAAAACCGAATAGATACCTAAAATAATCTGAAATATAACAATATATCCTCAATATTAATTATATTTATGGTTGATATAGCTAAATTATCTAAAATAACAATTATAAAATCAAATATATCAGTTATTTTTAGACTGAAATAGTTAAAATAATTAAAATGTATGAAAATTATTAATTATATCTATCAAAACTTAACTAAATTTTATTTGAATTTAATCAAATTCTTTATTTTTCCCATAATTTCGGGTACCCGAATCCGACCCGAACCCGAATCCGAACCGAAATTTTAAAATACCCGATCGGTACTAATTTTCTAAAACCGAAATACTCGAAACCCGAAATATCCGATCTGAATATCCGAACGCCCAACCCTATTAGCAATGACAATTACTTAAGGTTTTTTTTTTAAAATTTTTGGTTTGTAATTACTTAAGGATTTTGAAACTATAATACTATAATATTATTCGCGCGAGAACACCCGTTTTAGTTTCTTTATTTAACAATTTTTTTGGTTTTCTACTTTTCTTGCCAGCAAGAATCTGTCTGAAAAAATATTTACAAATTTAGAATGTAATAATATAATTGTTTGAATTTCACAACAGTCCAATGATATTTTGGAAGATCTCAAGAGTTGTACGATGGATCATGGGGCAAGAGGCAAGTGTATCCTTCTCGGGACATTAAAACCGGTGAGGGGTTGATACATACCTTTATAGGATATGATAGCTCAGTGATTAATAGTTATCACGTTGTCATAAAACTATATATATCATATAAAAAACTATATATTAGTATTTATATAGTCAAACAAAGCAATTAAAGGGTTAAAAACGCATGAGTAAATTAAAACGGAAAAAGAAGAGAGAGAAAAAGAAGGGAAAACGCATGTCGAATGCTGACGTGTCAGGAGGGCCATGTATCCCCGTATCAAGCCATTCATCGTCTTCCTTCAATTTCACATCACAACAACACACAAACATACAACACTCTCTCTCTAGCTCCGTCGCTGTTTTTGTCTCTCTGGAAGCGACCAAATCGAAGCTGAGAAGAAGAAAAAGGCGGCGACAATGGTTGTTCTGAGCACGGTGGCTTTGGTAAAAGCAGCTTATTCGTTGAACAGCTTCGTCTTTGAGGCCGAAGACATCCGATTCGATTCGCCCTGGTGGTTCGTCGTCGTCGGTGTTGCGTGTCTCCTCGTTCTCTTCGCCGGGATAATGTCGGGACTCACGCTCGGACTGATGTCCCTTGGCCTTGTCGAGCTAGAGATTCTCCAGCAGAGTGGCTCCTCCTCCGAGAAAAAGCAGGCCGGTACGTTTTCGTCTACTAACTCCGTCGCTTCTTCGTGATCCAAATTCGACTTTTCATTGGCTTGGTTCTCGATATTTATGGAAAATCTGATGTATCCATTTTAGTTTTTTTTTTTTCTTTGATCGCCGTAAAAAAGCTGTCCTCAGATTGAAATTAGATACAGAGCTTGCTCGATTCGTAATGGCTATAGACTTTAAAAAAAAAAAAAAAAAGGTTTTTGATTTCTTATTCTGTAATTTTGGCTGTAGCCCTCTAGTGATGGAGTCTTTATATTCTTACTCTTTACGGGTAACTTTTGGAGTTACTTGAATTGTTTATTGCAGCTGCTATCTTACCCGTAGTTAAGAAGCAGCATCAACTTCTTGTGACTCTCCTTCTCTGCAATGCAGCTGCCATGGAGGTAAACTTGATTTGTTACCTTCATTGTTCTCATTTACAACGATAAATTACTAATTTTGTGCACCTCAGAGTCAGGAGAATACGTGATGCAGAATCTGTGAATTTTGTTTTTTTTTCCTTTTCAGGCCCTTCCTATATGCCTGGATAAGATATTTCACCCCTTTGTGGCTGTTTTGCTCTCAGTTACTTTTGTTCTTGCTTTTGGAGAGGTAACTTTCTTGATATTAGTTTGTCTTTTATTCTGCACTTTCCATCTATAACTGATACAAATTATGTTTCAACCAGATAATTCCGCAAGCTATATGCTCGAGATATGGACTTGCTGTTGGCGCAAATTTTTTGTGGCTGGTTCGCATTTTGATGATACTCTGCTATCCGATTGCTTACCCTATTGGAAAGGTGATGTTGCTCTAGACTAGAGCACTAAATTCCAGAAACCCATAATACACATCGTGGTCGGTTTTGTTTGACTAGTTGCTACAAATGTCGATAAGTAATGTTATAAACTTACAAGCATGGAAGAATGAGAAATTTGTTAAAACTTGCATTTAATTGGGCAATGTCATTAAGAGGTGTTACGTGTTGAAGCTAGCCGCAGTCATCATATCACGTAGACAAGTGGATGCATTTATAGATGGCAGAGTGTTATGCAGTGGATTCTTACTTGTATCAATGTTATTATTTGCCTCAGGTTCTTGATGCTGTAATTGGGCATAACGACACACTATTTAGGCGAGCTCAACTGAAAGCCCTTGTCTCGATTCACAGCCAGGAGGTAATTTCTCTTTATGATCTCTAACCAGAAAAGTCCAGGATAGGAAAAAGGACAAATATTATGTTGTTAACCCTTTCTGATTTGAGAAGTAATTAATTAAGGTACTTGATTATCAAAAGTGTTTTTGTTTCCATTGACATGTTATTTCTCTCCAACATAGGCTGGTAAGGGGGGTGAACTGACACACGAGGAAACTATGATTATAAGCGGAGCCCTGGATTTGAGCGAGAAGGTATGTGTTTGAATTAGCCATGCATATATATGGAAATCTGAATAAAACCTCCGGAGGTCATACACTTTGATTCTCTTGTCTTCCAATTTGGAAACATACTTTATATTTTTACTGCTTCAAGAGATTACTTCCACTGATGTTTCATACGGTTTCATTTCCTGGAAGTTCAGACTGCCGAGGAGGCTATGACGCCAATTGAATCAACATTTTCCCTGGATGTAAATACAACGTTAGACTGGTGAGTTGGTTTTTATCTTCGATTTGCTTTCTCAATCTGACAATCTTTCAAAGGAAAATTGGCCCCAAAAAAAAAAAAATCCTCAATTGAAGCCAATGAAAATTTTCACCTTGTAATTGCAGGGAAACAATTGGAAAAATACTTTCCAGAGGTCATAGCCGAATACCGGTCTACTTAGGGAATCCGAAAAATATCATTGGGCTTCTATTGGTACTCACTCCTTGTCAAACTTTTTCATTGCTTCATTTCACTAAAACCTATTAGATTTACTTATTTCTGTATCTGCTGCTATTATCTAGGTCAAGAGTCTTCTAACTGTACGAGCGGAGACAGAGACACCCGTAAGTTCTGTTTCCATCAGGAAGATCCCAAGGTATATCATGCTTCCTTAAGCCATAATATGTTTCCGCATGAAATAAGTATTAAGTTTCCATACATTGCCTTTCCAGGGTCCCATCAGACATGCCATTGTACGATATCCTCAACGAATTTCAAAAGGGGAGCAGTCACATGGCTGCGGTTGTCAAAGCAAAAGACAAAGATAAAAAGAACAATAATATGCAAGTTCTGAGTAATGGCGAAACACCCAAAGAAAATATGAACTTTTACTCCAGTCCTCATTTAACAGCTCCTTTGCTTAAGCATGTCGATGAAACGCATGATGTTGTTGTTGATATTGATAAAGTACCAACACATGTGAAAAATAGGGGAAGAAATTTCCAACAAAACGGTATTGTGACAAGGGACTTGCCGCGTTTGTTGGAAGATAACGAGGATGCAGAAGTTATTGGCATCATCACGTTAGAAGATGTCTTTGAAGAACTTCTACAAGTATGATCATATGCTTTTTCTTTTCTTTTCTGGTTTGGTATCGGAGCCTGTGCGTTTTAGTCATTGCCATGACTTGAAAAATCTCTACTTTATGCGTATGTTGCTTTATACATTTTACTGAGAAGTTTTCCTCTGGTGATTTTTACTGGAAATGCAGACTGAAATCGTGGATGAAACCGACGTCTACATTGATGTACATAAAAGGTAAATGTAATGATATTTACTTACTTCAGAGTCGCTTACTCTATTGCTTACCAAAGATTCACTAAAAGGTAATACTGAATCATATTTTGACAACATTTCAGAGTACGTGTGGCTGCTGCAGCAGTAGCTGCTGTGTCATCCATAACACGAGCTTCACCAGTGGTAAGCAAGAAACGGATCAAATCCTTGATATCTATTGAATCAAAGTTATAAAAAAAACTTACTGGGTGTATTCTGTGGGGGATGAATGACCCTTTTGTGTGCTTTTGTGTGCCACAGGAGTATCAAAGCAAGATAGGACTAACCGTGAAGAAGCTTGTGGGGAAAGAAGCACGAAATACGAAGAATTACACTACAAAAATCACGGAGCCGCTTTTAGAAGAATCAGATAGATAGTTTTTACCTTTCTCTTAATTTAAGGTTTAAGTTTCAGTGTCCCCTCTTATTGTGTCACGTCTCTTAACACTTGGCTATATACTGTATGTGGTGTGTATACAAAGTTGAAATAATGAAAAAAAAATAAAGGAGGAGAGTTTTTTTTTTTTTGTTTCTTTCTAAACCGGGTTTGTTCACACATAAAAAGTGTTCATGTAGTTGACCAGTGTGGGACTTCTTGTTCTGTTTCCGGAACAATTACTAGAAAAGCAGCATAGGGAAATTGAACAATATAGAGCAATAATTTATTCACACACTGTTACAGAGAATCTGATATTTTCTGTGACTTGAAAAAATTGAGAAAATCTTTAAAATATAGTGTTGAAGATTTGCTCTCTAGCTATTGCTGAAGAGAATCTTAAACTGAGTTTGAATCTTAAACTGAGTTTGAATCTTAAATTGGCATTGATGTTATATTTATATATGTTAATCTGCTCGAGAGTGTGTTCAAAGGAAGTGAGGAGACAAAACCGCCATAGGTGCCGTGTCTCGAACATTCTTGATACCATCATCAACTGCCATAACCATTTTAGAGCTCTATGATATCAAGAATTAACGCATAAAACACAATGGCTTTGGAAATAAGACAAGAATGTAAAAAAAAAAAACACAATGTATCCATATGCGGAAAAGAAATCCCAGAGAAAAACCTAGTAATTCTGTTTGAATCCCAATTTTCTATTCTGTACTAAACCATCATATGATGTATATCTTAATCCAGTCGGTAGTTTTTTTGTAAAGAAATTCGAAAGAGACAATATAGAAGAAGAATATTACATTTTCTTATAATTATCAGAATCTAAGAAAAATTGATAAACATATCAAAAACGATAAATTGGTGAGTACCATCAGCTTGAATGATATGAATTATGGAAAAAACCATACAATATTTCGCCATTTTTTCCTTATTGTTCCAAACAAGGTCGATTGTGAATTTGTCATGTGCACTAAAAGGACTTAATTACATTTTGTTCTTGTCTAAGCAGACAAGAGGTTGATTGATGCATCTGTAAAACAAGATGCTTGGACGAGATTTTTTCCATTTACAAGTGTTTTGTTCTAAAAGTCTGCGGGATAAATCTATGGATTTTCCTTATATTCGAAATGTGGTGATAGTTATATCAATATAGGTTACGGATAAGGTCGAATAAAGTCATTGTTTACAAGTTTCGTTGGTATTGGGTAATAGAGAAGTAATACTAGTTCGAGTTATTTTAGCAAATCCGTTTATCTCTATCAAAGTTTGATATCCTATACAAAAAAAAAAAATGTATTTAGTCCCAATAACTATAACTTTTTTTTGTTTGTCATCTAAAATTTTATTGATAAACCAAAAAAGGATACATAGTAGTAATATATATGTCGAAAAAAAAACTAGATATCCTCGGAGACGTATCCCAAAAAAGAAAAACAAAGCCCTAGAGTATAAGGAAACTAAATAACAACACGGGATTACAATCCACAGAAAATAAAGACCAGAAACAAGATCTCTAACGAAATAGACTCGCCAAAAAGATCTCTCCAAATCCTAGATGTTCAAAGCCAACTACAGTGGACGAAACAAGTCCGTTAGCAGCTGACGAAACCTCCTCTAGCGAATCCAAATAACTATAACTTAATTTTTTTTTTGATAACATTATATAAAATACTTTAGTCCCAATAATCGGTGTATTTATCTTCATTTAAAAAAAAAAAAATTTCCGTTAGATAAATCTGATGAGAAATAGATTCACACACATAACTTTCATTAGTTATGTCTAGGGCTGGGCAAAAAATCCGAACCCGAAATCTGCACCCGAACCCGACCCGAAAAGAGAGAACCGAACCGAAACCGAACCCGACAAAATATCTGAATGGTTCTTAGACTTGTATATCCGAAAACACGAAACCGAACCCGAACCGAACCGATAACCGAATGGGTACCCGAAATATCCGAAATATAACTTATATACAAAAATATGATTTATATTCAGATTTGATACAAACTAATTACCCAAAATTACAAATATAAATCTGAATATATCAATTATTTTAGACCGAAATAACCAAAATATCCAAAATAGTTTAAATATTTGAAAAATCTTAGTTATATTTGTCAAAATTTATCTAAATTGTATTCAAATTTAACCAAATTTTATTCAAATTTAGCATGTTTTTTTAGTATTTCGATATTTTGGATACCCGAACCCGATCCGAACCCGGATGGAATCCGAACCGAACCCGGACCGAAATTTTAAAATACCCGAATAGATTATAGACCTCTAAAACCGAAAACCCGAAAACCCGAAAAACCCGACCCGAACCCGAATGGGTAACCAAACGCCGAGGCCTAGTTATGTCAGAAAAAAAAAAAAACTTTCATTAGTTTCACATTCAAACAATTTATTTCAGTATAATTTTTTTTTTTTTTTTTTGTGTGGGGGAAGAAATGAATATAGAAGCCAATGAGAATTTAAGGTAGTTTCCTTGTTGGCCAAATCGAATTTCCCATTGGTTTTTGCATGGACCTTAATCTTCGCCGAGAGGCCCACGTCAGTCAAAGTCAATATCTTGACGAAAATACCCTCGGATACGCTTCAAAATTACGCATTAACCTCACAGCCCCGACCTAGTCTTCTGGTTTTTCTCATTAGAGAAACAAACACACACTTCACAATTACATTTACGAAGCAAACAACACATACTTCTTCTTCTTCCTCCTCACAGCCGATCTCATCTCATACTCCCCAAAACCTAAATTTGGGAAAGGTTTGTGCTACTTGCTTCGTTTGTCTCTGGAAACCCACAAAATCGAGGAAATTGGATCATCGGTTTCAAAATTTTGTTCCAGTGTGTGTATTTTGATGTTTTGCGATGTCGTTTTCAAAATATTGTTTGATCGTTTCATGATCCATTCGATTCTGAGTGACGACTAAATTTATCTCTTTTTCATGAATAGGTTTCGTAATCGTAATCTCCGTTTAGAAAACTTACATGATACTGAGGTGTAATTTTTATTTTTTTTCTCCCTTTCTGCACTTGTATGATCGTACCTCTCTCTCTCTTGTATCTGCACATCGCGGGAAAAAATTAGGGTTTTTTAGTGTACGCCAGAGACACTAGACGTTCGTAAAGTTTATTCCTTGTCCGTCTTTGATGGTTCTATCCAACTTTAGAGAAAGTCATAGCATGTCTTATTATGGTTTCTTTGTAACTGTTTCCATCTCAATTGGGTTCTTATTCGTTGGCTTGTACTGGTTATATGCCAAAGTTTTCAGAGAAGCATCAAACGCAATAGCTCATCCTGACATAATATTTTTCTTGTGTTTTGCAGAGTTATTTAACTTTCACTGATGGGTTTCAGTTCTGTTTATCGATCTCTAACGGAGATATTTCCTCAGGTAAAAACTGATCGTTTATCTCTTTTCTCTTTCAATTTGATTTTTGTAGTTCCAAAGAAACTGTGGATATGGTGTTTTCCTAAAATTGAGGATTTCATAAAATTGAGTAGGGTTCTGTTTTTTTTGTGATGCTGATTTCAAAATACGCTTCTTCATAATCATTATTATAACTTATGCAGTGAAATCGTGAAGGCATCCATGCTTGAGCTCAGAACGCATAAGAACATGTTTATTCGATTGCTGTAGTTTGCACTAGTTATATTAGTTTGATCAAATAGAAGCATTTTATATTTTGGCTTAATCATCTCTCATTTTTTGTTTTCAAATACATTTCATGTCTTTCGTAATCTAATCGTGGCCACATTATACAATATGTTCCACTGCAGATTGATGCACGAATTTTGAGGGCTGTTGCAATAGAACATCCGAAGGATGCTGATGAGGCTGCTGCTGTAGTTCTTTCAGAGATTGTTCCGTCGTTGCCCTCAAATTCGTCCCATAATTTTACTCAATCTTGGAACAAGTCATCTGGAAGTATTTCAGAGCGCGAAGGTACAACTTTAGCCCATGAAAATTTTCCATGTTGCTCTGGCTTCTTGGTACATTCACAGCTCAACGTTTCTCATTCTTTATTCCAGAGGACATACGTTAATAAAATGCTTGTTTAAATGCAGTAGAACTTGATTTCGAAGATGTTGTTTCTAGGTGCCGTGGTTTTCTTGTAGCTTCTGCTTCAAAGTCCAACGCCTCTTCTGGTTCAAAGTCCAGCGCCTCTTCTTCTTCTTCAGAAAATATTCCCCTGGTTGTTGGCAATGGCCACCATACCGGTGCTCTAAGTACTAAATTGGTCTCAACTAGAAACGAGCTAACAAATTTGCCACTAATTGTTGGTCGTGGTGTTTGCCATAAAGATGTCGAAAATGAGGAAGGCCAATCTTTGAGAAAGAAAAAGGCGTCTGGAGAAGAGCACAAAAACTATGATTTCCTTGGTAAGTGTTTTGATGTTCCAAGCGAAGCAAAAATTGGCTTGCACGTGCCAGCGGATGATCTTGCCTCAGTGGTCTCTGCCGTCACCCAAGACAACGTCAAATCTGCTAGCGATTTTTGGAAAGATCTTGATTTTCATATGACATGGAATCAAGCAGAATCAAGCACAAGCATAGTTTCAGAAAATGCTGTACAGAAGCTGGTCGATTTAACTTCTGGAGACAATATGATAAATATACAGCAGGGTTCATGTTCTGAAGTAGGGACTGGGAGTACAAATGTTGTGGACGAGACTTCAAAGCGTTCATTGGCCAGTGAAAATGGTGATACTGAATTAAGTGGTGCTCTTTCATCAACTCACGGATGCAGTGTTGATCACCTGGAAGAGATTATCGAAGATGCCAAAAGTAACAAGGTACACTGACTGACATATATTCTTAACATTTTTTAAGCCTGTGAAAATATTTTACTGTTGTTTACATACATCAGAGTTGACTGGTGCTGAGGTCCAGAAAAGCTGGTCGAGATGTTAATTTTGTTTTTTTTTCAAAATGAGAGTTTGTCATGGATACTGAAACATGATTCTTTTGTATTGTGCAACGATGTAGAAAACCTTGCTCACTGTGATGGAATCGGTTATGAATCTGATGAAAGAAGTTGATTTTCAAGAGAAGGATGCGGAGAAGTCAGAGGAGGAAGCTGCTAGGGGAGGTTTGAATACTCTTGAAAAGGTTGAGGAGCTTAAGAAGATGCTGGAACATGCCAAGGAAGCAAATGACATGGTAATGTTATTATTACCTAGAATGTGCTTTGATTTTTTTTTTTCTTTCTGTAATGAAAACTAATTTACTATGATGTTTTGCAGCATGCTGGAGAAGTATATGGAGAGAAGTCCATTTTGGCCACTGAAGCAAAAGAGCTTGAAAACCGCTTGCTCATCTTATCAGAAGAACGAAACAAATCTCTTGCTGTACTTGATGAGGCATGTTTTGTCTGCTGATTATATATTTTGTATAATTTTTCCTGGAACTGTAGAGAGGTTTATCTAATTGTGTGTCTTTGTAGATGCGTGAAACTCTTGAAATAAGACTAGCGGCAGCATTGGAGATGAAAAAGGCTGCTGAGAAAGAAAAGAAAGAAAAAGAAGACTCTGCACTTAAGGCACTTGCTGAACAAGAAGCCATCATGGAGAAAGTAGTCCAAGAATCAAAGCTGCTACAGCAGGAGGCAGAGGAAAACTCCAAGGTAAAAAAATCACTGTTATATACATTAGCAAAGAGTTTCCTCTCAAGTCAAAATTCTTCTCAATCCCATGTTTCTTTTTCTTCTCGGCCTGCAGCTTCGAGAGTTTCTGATGGATCGTGGTCAGATTGTTGATTCCTTGCAGTAAGTCCCATTCTTGACCCTCTAGACGGTCATTGGTCCATCTGTTTAGAACACCCATGGATCTTTTTTCCTGCGAATATTCGTAATGACCTGGTCTTTAGAACGAATCTTTTAATTTCTCCTGGTTCTTTGAGCAGGGGAGAAATTTCTGTGATCTGTCAAGATGTGAAGCTGTTGAAAGAGAAATTCGACAACCGAGTGTCAATAACCAAATCAATCTCCTCGAGCCAGACTAGTTCATGCTCATCATATATGAGAAGCTTGGTGCTTGAGATGCCTGCTGAGCCATTGAATGGAGTGCTTGAAACCTCAGGCAACAACAAGAGCCCAGAAGAAGCAGCTTCCACCATGAACAAAGAGATAGATGTTTGTAGACAGCTTATTGAGGAGGGTTGGGACATCTTTGACAAGGAGATTGAACTTTAAGGTGGGTTGGTCTTGAAGGATGTACATATAATTATAGGGTTCTTATTGATAACTATAATAACTAGAGAATAAAATGGATTTGTTCACTACTTTTTTTGTAGACCAAACTTGGATCGGGGATTACCTTTATTTAACTTATGAGCTATGGATTTTCTCAGTATTTCATAAAATTTATTCTATTATAGGGCTCGTTTAGTTCTATCTACAGTCCAATTATAAATATAAAAATACATTATGATCCACAAAAATAGAACAATTCATTTGTTAATCAAATAATCTTCATTTTTCATATGTCGCTCGTCAATACACTGTCGTTTAATGTGTTACACCTATTTTTTAGTGAAGGAGATGGGACCCCCAAAACAAAAAAAGGCTTAAACTTGGGCGGTCCGTTGAGTTAAGCCATAAAACTTCAAATAGGAAGAAGACAAAACCTTTAACCCCCAAAAAAATCAAATCATAAACTCACGGACACACTCAATTTCATCAGATGCGTATTCTCAGATATCTATGTTTCAATCACTGTGAAAAATCTCCTCTTGCAAGCTCTTTTTCTGCTTCAATGGCGGTGATGATGCTTGTGCGACAATAGCTCGACTTTTTTTAGACGTTTGTCTCTTCTTTACGCTTCCTTGTGTTTCCCCCTTTTTTTTTTGCCTTTATTATTTCTTCGTGTTTCGATTAATCTTGATCCTGGGACTTGTTGTTCTTGTTGATTCTACTATTTCATCTCCTTAAATGTGCTGGAATTTGAAATGTCGATGGTAAAAAAAGGGGGAAACTTTGCTATGTGGGTTTTGTTTTGTGTGAATTTTAGTTTTAAGATGACGATTTTGCTGATTCGATGATTTTTTGTTTTGTTTTTAATGGTGGATTGTGTTATAGCTGACTCGAGCGCATTCTGCTATATCTGGTTAAAGGTAAAGAGATTTTTCCTGATCAATTTCTGCTGATAAATGTGTCTATCTAGAATCGGTTGAATCTTAATGATCATCTGCTTGAAAGCTTTTGTTTCAATTAGATAATTGATACGCAAGTTTTAATTCAAGTCTGATTAGGACTTCCATTCTCTTTCCTTGTTACGTTAGGATTCCGATTTCTATTCCTTTTTATTTGTGGGTTTTGTGTTTTGCTTTCTCTTATTTATATGGAAGTACTTTCGTTTGTGAAACTCGTCGAAAAACTAGAGACTGCTTTGGTTTCTGTTTTCTTTCATTCAATTTTAATAAAGAGCTTTGGTGCTTGATCTGCGTTCTTAACTCTAACAATAACACACAAAAACCTTAAAAGAAATTTTGTTTTCCTTTTGCTCTCAGGGATATTCATTGCCTGGATTGCTAAAGTTTTGGAAGAAGACAGAAGCTTTCTGCTTTGTTTAAGTAATGGCTGCTTGGTCACTATCAGTTGGGATAGGATCTTGTTGTCTCAATAATGGCATCACTGGAACATGGAAATTTCCTTCTGCTAGTTTTTTAACCGGTAAGAACAAGACCAAACCTGGATCCGAGACACTGATAGTTACAAGAAAACCTTTCTTGGGGTATTTGGTTACAAACGCGTCGCAAAGTTATCGGTTGAGCAAGATTTGTGCCTCAAAGACTTCTATCGAGCTGAAGGATAGGAGTGCCCAGATCAATGACCTAGAGAAGGTAACATCGTATTTATTCAGGACGAAATCTGGTGCTCTTGTTAAAGTTAAAGTTGAAAAGAAGAGAGAAAAGTACAGTATCATGGTTTATGTCTCATCTTTGGAACTAAGTGGTGATAACAAGAGTAGACTGGTGATGGTTTGGGGTGTATACAGGTCTGATTCTTCGAGTTTCTTGCCTCTGGATTTCGAAAACTCTTCCCAAGATTCACAAACCCACACAACAGAAACACCATTTGTGAAAAGCTCCTTGTCTGAGTTAATGCTAGGGCTAGAATTTGATGGGAAAGAGTCTCCTTTCTACCTATCATTTCATCTGAAGTTAGTGTCAGGAACAGATCCGGTCGGTCTACAAATGCTGACACACAGGGACACTAACTTCTGTGTCCCGGTTGGTTTCTCTGCTGGTCATCCAATGCCATTAGGCCTTTCTTCTGGGCCAGATGATAACTCTTGGAATTTTGCCTTCTTTTCAAGAAACTCAACGAGCGTGGTTTTATGCTTGTATGATGATAGCACAACCGATAAACCTGTGTTAGAGCTTGATCTCGATCCTTATGTCAACCGAACAGGTGATGTTTGGCATGCTTCAATTGAAAATTCATGGGATTTTGTGAGATATGGGTACTGTTGCAAGGAGAATGTTGACTCGGAAGAAGAAGTCGATGTTGAAGCTGAGCAGATTGTTTTGGATCCATATGCCACAGTCATTGGTAAATCCGTCTCTCAGAAGTTTCTTGGAAGTTTATTCAAAACCCCTTCTTTTGATTGGGGAGAAGATGCGTCTCCGAACCTACCACTGGAGAAACTTATTGTTTACCGGTTGAATGTAAAGGGTTTTACACAACACAAATCCAGCAAGTTGCCCACTAATGTAGCTGGGACTTTCTCTGGTGTAGCTGAGAAAGTGAACCATTTGAAAACCCTTGGAACCAACGCTGTTCTCTTGGAGCCAATATTTTCGTTCTCCGAGCAAAAAGGTCCGTACTTTCCATTTCATTTCTTTTCACCGATGGACACGTATGGACCTTCCAATGGCCTCGAATCCGCAGTTAACTCAATGAAAGAGATGGTACAGAAATTGCACAGTCAGGGGATTGAGGTACTTTTGGAAGTAGTTTTTACACATACTGCTGAATCTGGAGCTCTTCGCGGAATTGATGACAGTTCCTATTATTACAAGGGAAGGGCCAACGATCTAGATTCTAAAAGTTACTTGAACTGTAACTATCCTGTTGTTCAGCAGATGATTTTGGAGAGCCTGCGTTATTGGGTAATTGAGTTTCATGTAGATGGATTTTGTTTCATAAATGCTTCGTCTCTCTTGAGGGGCGTTCACGGTGAACACCTTTCTCGTCCTCCCTTGGTTGAAGCAATAGCTTTTGATCCGCTGCTCGCGGAAACAAAACTAATTGCTGATTGCTGGGATCCACATGACATGATGATGCCAAAGGATGTACGGTTCCCGCATTGGAAGCGATGGGCAGAAGTCAACACAAGATATTATCGTAATGTAAGGAACTTTGTGAGGGGAAGAGGCCTTCTTAGCGATCTGGCGACAAGAATTTGTGGAAGTGGTGACATATTCACTGATGGAAGAGGACCGGCTTTCTCCTTCAACTACATTTCCAGAAACTCAGGTCTATCTCTTGTTGACTTAGTCAGTTTCAGTGGCCCTGAGCTAGCTTCAGAGCTAAGTTGGAATTGTGGGGAAGAAGGAGCAACGAATAAATCAGCTGTTCTTCAAAGAAGGCTAAAACAAATCCGAAATTTCTTGTTTATACAGTACATTTCACTCGGAATTCCGGTGCTCAACATGGGAGATGAATGCGGAATCTCTACAAAGGGCTCGCCTTTGTTGGAATCACGGAAACCCTTTGATTGGAAAATGTTAGCTTCAGCCTTCGGTGTGCAGATCACACAATTCATCTCCTTCATGACTTCGGTAAGAGCACGGAGAAGCGATGTGTTTCAAAGGAGAAACTTTTTGAAACCTGAGAACATTGTTTGGTATGCGAATGACCAAACAACTCCGAATTGGGAAGACCCTGCTTCCAAATTCTTGGCATTGTGGATCAAAGCTGAGGCAGAGGAAGAAGAAACCGCGTCATTGGTTGAACCAACCGAGCCAAGTAAGAGCAATGATCTGTTCATCGGATTCAATGCAAGTGATCATCTTGAGAATGTAATCTTACCTTCAATTCCCGAGGGAAGCAAATGGAGACGATTAGTCGACACAGCTCTTCCTTTCCCAGGATTTTTCTCGGCCAAAGGAGAGACCGTTGTAGTAGAAGAACAGATGCAGCAACTGGTAGTGTATGAGATGAAGCCGTACAGTTGTACCCTTTTTGAAACCATCATTTCTAAGACTTAGAACTCAAGTTATTATCTTTGTATATGTTATCGTGATTATCATATTTCCAATAAGAATATTCACTCAAATCAATGACTTTCACAATATCTGGTATATAAAATAACACTCACGCCTTTCTCTTGCATCCAAAGCTTAAATATCTTATGGGACTAGATCTCCTCAAATCAGTGATCGTTATTGGTTCTGATACGAGGTGTCCATGAGACATGCCTTTTATGGATTCAAAAGATTATTTTTTTTCTTATTTCATTTATATATATGGAAAGAAGATTTCCCCAGGATTTAAGAGTGTAAAGACAGAATCCTTTATTCATTTTCCGCAGATAAGATAAGATATGGATGCTTAGGGTTTGTAATCTTGAGCAATTACATAACCGATTCTATAAGTAAAACCAAAAAAGGTTCTTCGTGTTTCATTCTATTTTGTTTTTCTATGAAACCAGAAGAAACGTGATCTGAAAAAATGAACAACGGTTGCTGCTCAAAATGTCAGGCTAAATCAAAGAAGATGAAGAAATCGAAGAAATCGAAGAAACTCAAAGGTGAGTGTTTTTGTTCGCATCCGAAGTTTTCTTACAAAAATTCACAAATCTAAAGTTTCCGACTTTCTGATGAACAGAGGAGTCTGATGAGGAGACCGTGAAACAAAAGAAAGTTTCAGAGAATGAGAATCCTAAAACAGATTCCAATGAGGAAAAAGGATCTCAAGGAACTTCAGATCAGAAGGATAAGAAGAAGAAGAAGAACATTCTCACATGGCGACACACAAGTACAAAGAAAGAGAAGGGTCATGGTAACAACTTGTTCAGCGAGAAAAATGGCGGTAATCCGCCTTTTTACACTGCTAGGTCGATGATGTACCATGGTGGGCCCAATCCTTCAAACCGGTGGCCCATATCCGCAGTCCCGAGAGGCTGTTATCCGGCATTTTCGAAGGCACCTATGTATGGACCATATGGTGGTGGTGGTCCATTTCAACCATGCCAATCTATGACTCAAGCCACAATGTATAATGGTGTTCACATTTCACCATATCCGCCTATGGCAGCAGCTCCTCCTCCTCCCTATTGGCAAACCAGACCGTTCATGGATACCAATCCTGTGACGCGTTACACTAGCTATGCAGACAATTACTCCTATTGCTTTATCTAAGTTCCTCTTAATGAGTCCATATGTTTTTCCTCCGTTTGCTTTTTATCTAAAGCAAGGACAGAATAAAGGCGTTACTTTGTAGACTCTAAAAACTTTTCGTCAAAGAGTTGGAAGAAAACAGATTATCCTTTGATAAAGATAATGGAACCAGATTCATTCCAGATCAAGCCAGTACACGAAAATGAAAAAGTATCAAGTCTTGTTAATCAACAGATTAAGTTTGGAGATACAACGGTTTGGCAGGATCATCCACCTCTAGCTTCTCTTCTAGCTGCATCGTGAAGTAAATCAACATCGACTCCATCAGGAGGTAACTGCACGTACCTTACCACTGATCCTCTGATGAAACAGTTTCTCACAGAAAGCTACACAATTCAGCAGAGAAAAACAGTAAGCTAAAAATCAGCGGAAAGTATTCTTTGAGGAAACATGTTACTCTCTGAGAAGAATCTTAAAGTTTGACAAGAAGAAGAAATTGAGTGCCAAAGATACCAATATTAAGCTAAAAACATGGAGTATCATTCCACAAACAAATTGCAAAGACATTTTACTTCTGAGTACACTTGACAAATCAATGGCTACACAAACTGCAGTATACAAATAGAAATATCGATAAAACATGTCAATCGGTACGAAAAGAGTTACAAACTTATCACAGACTGTCCCACTGCGTTTGTAAATTGAATCAATCTCACCTTAAAGCTTCTTAACGTTGGTCATAGTAAAAGCACGAGATAAAAATAGCCAAAAGAATACATCCCATACAAAATGTAAGTAGGAAAAACAAGAAAGATTGATGGGTTAAACACATCTGCAAGAGCCAAGCATTAAGCTTTCGAATTCATCAGTTTCATAAGTGATTTTGCAACAAGGAAGAAAAGAAGTGTAGCAAGAAAATAGCGAGAGAGACCAAGCCTAACTGGTTATGTAGCACCAGAAATCAAAATCACACCTTTTACTACTGGATAAACCCCTAAAGAACAATTCAAGCACACACAACAAAGGAAACAAGGCCAAATTCATCGCGTGCCCTCAATAAACCCTAAATTTTCAAACTAAAGAAATCGTTTTACAGAAGAAAATTTACCATGTGAGGGTACTTGTCCTGATCAACAACCCTAGTGTTCTCGAGCTTGATATTCAGGTACTGATCAACTGAATGAAGAGTCCCTCTTATGGCTAAATCGTTCTTCAACTCAACCGTCACTTCTTGTCCGACCAAATCCTTGAAGTAAGAAAAGAACAACTGCACCAGATAACAAACAAATTTTTAAAACCCAGCACGAGAAACCCTAATTCATCAGCGATAACCAAACCCCAAATCTCCGAAAACCCCTCGAACCATTGAATAACGAAGAAAGAATAAACCTTTGTTAGGTCAAATTAAAAAAAAAATCCCGACACTCAAAATTTACGAAAGACGAAAGAAAGCATACAAATTTACCATTTTTTTTTTTGTTTTCTCCGCTGATTCCTTCCTCTGCTCGCAATTTAACAAAGAAGGTGAAGTGAAAAAACTTTGCGAGAGTTGAGTCTTTAGAACTTCGCTCAAGTAGAGTACCCTAATGATCTTTGGGTTAACTTTACATTTATGAAACAAAAGCTACATTTATGTAATTATTCGAAAGTTTGGGAATGCTCTTGCTAATTAAAGTAAAATAGGCCTCAAAATGTAAAATATTTTAAAACTCGAGTGTCTTTTCCTCACCAGCCAAGGCCGAAAACAAAGATTTACACAAATCTAATATATCTGATGCATATATTTAGGTGATTGCTGACGATAAGCACTTTTTTTTGTTTCCATGGGTTTGTGACGAAGAAGAGAAAAAAAGACGAACTCAAGTTGGATTGTCAAACTTTTCTTAATGGCTTCTCAAAGCTATCCAACACTTGGATTTAGTCTTCTTCAAGAGCTAGGAGGCAACGAAATCACCAAGGTGAGTTTTTTTTTGCTACTTCCTCTGTTTTATTGATGGAAATCGTTTGAATTTCTCGTTGAATTCTTCTCCTGGTTCTATCTGCTTCTTCTGTTTGATTCTTATGTTTATGAATGATTTAGAAGAGCCGGGCTTATCTGGTGAATCCTGGAGGAAGAAGAAGACATGAGATAATACCAGAGAGCTCCTTTAATCTGAAGGCAGAACACTTGGAGCCATGGAAACCGTTTTGTTCTTTGAGCAAGTCTAGTCACTTTGTCAAGTTTGACTCAACCATGATGAAGCCTAGGCTCTTAAATGTTCATGGTATGTGTGTGCGTGTGTGTGTGTCAATTTTGCTACTGATTTTACCATATTTAATTGTTTTCTCGATTGACATGGACTGATTCTGCGGTTTACAGAGACCGGACAAGAGGAGGTGATTGAGTTCCTTTTGTCTAGAGCAGATGAACTCAAAGAAAGAGGTTTCAATATGTCTCTGTTATCTGACTTGATGGATCTACATGCTTTGACATCCAGCTCCTCCGTTCTTTACTTGAACCAAGAACCAGTGAAGCCGCTTTCGGATCTCATGATGCATAATCCAGAATTCTCCATCAATTCGGATGCTAAAATCCTCTTCTCAAGTAGCAGAGCCGAGTTGAGTGATATCGTCTCTACTCTAGCCGAGTTTCATATGTCCAAGAACTCAGCAAGATGGAGAAAGCTATCACGGCTTGTACCGCAGTTTCAGAGGTAACTAATTCTTCATTGCAACTTAGATCCATATCTACAAATCTCATCTTTTGGCTTCAAGTTTAAGGTTTGGCTCTCTCTCATTTAGCAGATTCGACAGTGAGGTACTAATAGACACTCTGCAGCCAAACACGGTTAATCTTGATGCAGTTACACTAGTTCCTCTAAAGAGGTATCTAATATCATCCACTAACTTTCGATACTTTTGAGTTTTGATCTTTCCCTGTTTCTTAAAGAACGTTTCTTTCGATTTCTAACAGTCCGGAGAAAACTAGGGTCAAGCCTTCACCGAAGAAACACAATCCGAAGATAAGAGATAGAGAGAAAGATCTCTACAAACGAAGCCATCTTCATGCATGTGAGATCCTTATCTCGTTGATGTTAGGCAGTGAACAACATAGACAAACCACAATGCTATCGCTAAAGAAATCATGTGGAGACCTCTCAGAGCTTTTGACTCAGTTTTCAATCGGTATTGCTGGAACCGGTATCGCTGTGTTCTTCTCGGTGGTCTGTAATGTTGCTTCTAGGCGAGTACCCTTTTGTGCAAACAAGGTCTTCGAGAGTGCACTGAGTTTGAGTTTGGTATTGCTCTCATGGGCGGTAAATAGACTCAGGGAAGCCATTGTCGATGTCAATAGGAAACCAATCAAAGACAAAGAAACGGCAGATAGAGTTGAGAGAAGAATCAAGGATGTTTACTTCAGAGCCGCAATAGTTATCGCCATGGCCGCACTTAGGTTTGGTTGAATGTTGAAATCCTGATGATTTGGAGTCGAGCTTTTAAGTTTGAACTCCATTGAGGGCTTAAAGGAACATTTGTGAATGTAAAAATGGAGATTTTGTGAGAGATTTAAAACAACAAAGAGAAGCTGCAAAGCGAAAATAACTTTATGAAGATATCACATAGGACTTTGCTTCTTTTTTTTTTTTGGTTCACTAAGACCTAAACACGTATCTCTCTGTTATTTGATCTAACTCGAATCTCAAAGTAGTAGAAATCTCACGAGAGATGAATCTTTAGATACTAGGGAACAGACTGAGAATGATGTGTTTTCCCCCGAAGAACATGGAATCTGTTGTAGCAACTTAGCTCATCACTTTTGATACCACACCGGCTCCAACTGTTCTACCTCCTTCCCTTAGGGCGAATCTCTGACCTGTTAAAATCGAAATATAGAAGCTCCAACTTGAATCACTCAAGAAAGTTGAAGAAACGCGAACTTAATATTGAAAAGCGAGAATCTAACCTGGCTCAAGTGGGACAGGGTGGATTAGCTCGAAAACTGCAGTGACATTGTCACCAGGCATAACCATCTTCACATTTTCAGGCAACTCTACTTTACCGGTGACATCAGCGGTCCTTAGATAAAACTGAGGCCTGTAGTTAGAGAAAAATGCGGTGTGACGTCCACCTTCATCCTTTGTGAGTACATAAATCTCCGCTTCAAACTTCTTGGCGGTCTTGCAAGAACCAGGTTTAGCAATCACCTAAATAACACAAAGTTAATTTCAGTAAAACTGGTCTTATCACTCTCCTCCATCACAAAAGGATCCTTAGCTTACCATTCCGCGCTGGATATCTTCTCTCTTTAGCCCACGCAACAGAAGTCCTACATTATCACCAGCCTAACATATTTGAAAACCCAAAAGGTTTTTTATCAATATGACAAGCACATAAAGTTTCTGCCAAAAAATCTCTCCAAAATTGCCTTTACCTGTCCATTATCCAATATTTTCTTGAACATCTCAACACCAGTTACCGTAGATTTCAGTGGAGGTCCCTGAAATTCAAATCTTGCAATTAGGCTTAAGAAAATTTACAAAAGCAACACTTAATTGTGCTAGCAGAAAGCACTAACTCACCTGACTTAACCCCAAAATCTCCACTTCTTCACCTACTTTAATGGTTCCCTGTTCAATACGGCCAGTTGCAACAGTTCCACGACCCTTTCAAGAAAAAGGAAATTCGATATGATTTTTCAAAAAAATATTTGCGTGAATGAAAAAAAAAACATGGATGTAGATTGCTAAACCTGAATCGAGAAAACATCTTCAACTGGCATCAGGAAAGCTTTATCAAGCACACGAACAGGGTCAGGTATATATTCATCTACAGCTTCCATTAGCTTCAATATGGCTTTCCGTCCAATTTCTTCGTTTGTACCCTGCAATGCAGACAGGGCAGATCCTCGAATGATGGGAATATCATCCCCAGGAAACTTGTAGAAGCTGAGAAGTTCTGGCAAACACAACGGTTAATGTCAGAAAGCTTGTACTTCCTGAGGAAAAATCCCAAAACTTGTAGTTTCATGACACAACAAAAATATACAAACCACGTAGTTCCATCTCTACAAGCTCCAACAACTCAGGATCATCAACAGCATCAACTTTATTTAGGAAGCATACAAGTGATGGAACGCCGACCTGTGGGGCATCAAAATCTTGAATTGTGGCCAATATTTGAAAATCAGTCGAATATCTAAAATTGTTCAACAAGATTGTAATAGTGCGAACCTGACGTGCAAGCAGAATATGCTCCTTAGTTTGAGGCATGGGTCCATCTGGTGCTGAAACCACGAGAATTCCGCCATCCATTTGTGCAGCTCCAGTAATCATATTCTGAAAAATAGCAACTGAAGCCATGAGATTCAAGTGTTTCTCAAATGATTTCAAACATAATCTATATACTGATCCATGTTACTCCACTAATCAATTTATGCATACTAGATTCTGTATCTTCCCTAAGGAGAGTAGGATAGTATTTTCCAGAATCTCGTTACAGAACACAGCTCCGATAGAGACAGATAAAGAAGGATAATATCTTACTTTAACATAATCTGCGTGTCCAGGGCAATCCACATGAGCATAATGACGCTTAGCAGTCTCGTACTCCACATGAGCCTACAGAACCAAGTAGTGTCCAGTAAAATCCACTTTGATTCTAATCAAGAATGGAAACTTAAGACAAATAAGATAACCGCAGACCGTTGCAATTGTAATTCCTCTCTTCTTCTCTTCAGGAGCTTTATCAATTTCATCAAACGCAACAGCCTTAGCTTTACCTTCCTCAGCCAACACCTATAATAACAAGTCGAAACAATGTTATTAGTTCGATGATTCGTCATGTTTTTGCTGTAATTTGGAAGTAACTACAACTAAAAAAACCAACCTTTGTGATAGCAGCAGTTAAAGTGGTCTTCCCATGATCAACGTGACCAATTGTGCCAACATTTACATGAGGTTTTCTGCCCAAAAAAAAAAAAAATTTGAATTAGTTTTCAAATAAAGAAACTCAAATTCTCTCCGTCATCTCTCTTTCCACCACTTTCTAACATTAAATAAGCAGAAAATTATACGCAATCAGAAATAGAAAAGCAGAGAACTGACACAAAACAATTCTAATCAAACTAAAATTCCAATAATTCAGAAGAAGAGAGAGAGATATGACAAGTGTTTCTTTAAGTATAAACTCACGTTCGGGTGAAAGTAGCCATCGATCTCCACCACGAGGTGGCGTAACTTGCGGAAAACCGATCATCTCCTCCGTCGAAATGGGAGATCGAGTAAGAGGAAGGGATGGAACCTCCGCATCGTAGAAAGATCTGAGAAGAAAAGGGAAGAAGGCGTTTGGAGCTAGGGTTTCGAAGAGCTACGGAAGCCATTTGGAGTTGAATTGGTCGGAGAAAGAAGCAAACTTCTGATTCTCGTTTGGGGTTTAAGAGAGGGTTAAACTACTCACCCGAGGGTTTCTCTTCAATCGACCCGGATCCTCTTTTTACCCGACCCGTAAGCTCATAATTTCAGTAATGGGCCTCGGTTATCGCTTATTATTATTATTATTTTTTTTAGTTGCTATTTTACATGGATTTTCCGTTATGATGACTGATGAGTCTAATTTTACAAGGAAACAATAAGCGTTAAAAGCTCTGAATTCGCAGCGTCTGTTGATTCAAAGACTCGAAAAGAATCTTATAGATTGAATAAAATGCTTTTCTATATCTTCAAGGAGACCAATCAAAATTCAAAATTCACTCTCAATATTGCTTGAAAGCTATAATAACTAGATCACAATGTTCAAGAAAAGAAAACGTTAATCGAACCGTTATTCAACATCGAACGTTTAGGTGTTTGTCTAGACGGCCAAAAACATATGCACGCTCCGATTTTGGCATGATTGGTCGACCGTCAACAATTTTTTGGTCTAAGTGGTCGAAAGTTTGATTTTTATGTAATTATGTTTTATCTATTTTCAATACTGTAGAAAATGTATATTTAGTACTATTTACAGTATTTATTTTAAAATTAGTAGCAACAGTCCAATGGAATGGTTGGTGTTCTGTTCTCAATTTCAATTCTGTCTTGGTTAATTTGCAATGTTGTTTTCACTTTTTAGTCTAACTTTCAAGTTTCTTCTAAGGCAATGTCTATAAATGTTGCAGATATAATTTCAATCGAATTGGAACTATTATTGACCTAATTCTGAGATCAAATCAAATGTATAGCATATTTTCAAATCAAATTAAATAGAACGTTAAAGAGAAAACAACTGATGAATGGAGGCAAATCGCCATAAACTTATAAGAACAAGTAAAAGGAGAGATAAAAGCACACCACTTTAAAAACTACATTAAGCTTTGGATGATGATTCTTCGTCGTCATCTTCAATGTCCCAACTCAAGTCTTCATCTTCCTCTGCAGCACTCAGACGTTTACGCAGCTCAGCTCTGTTTGGACTACCACCAGACCGACTCGCTTCCTTACCATCGATGCTACTCATATCCTCAATCTCGTCCCATCCCAAATCCTCTTCCGATGGTTGTTGAGTTGATGAAGAAGCAGCACCATCTGGTTTAGCTGAGTCTTGGGATGGCGCACTCTCATCAGATTCTGGAACAGCCTCGGGGTTGCCCAAATCTTGAATTGGAGCCTCATCAGATGTAGAAGCAGCAGCAGCAGCATCAACAACTGTTGTTGATTTTGGAACTTCCTCATTATCAATTTCCTTCTTCTCCTCAGAATCTGTATCTGTCTTCAAACCAACTTTGCTCACTTCAGTCACTGAATCTGCACTTTTCACTTCATCTTTCCCAGTTTCGCTAACATCTCCATTACCTGTATCACCATTCCCTTCAAGTTTCAATCTTGAAACTTCTTTGGTAGCTTCAGTAACTTTCTCGCTGGATTCCTCTTCATCATCAATATCCCAGCTCAATTCTTCTTCATCATCCAGAGAGATTGCTCGTTTCACAAGATTAGCCCTCAAGTCTTCAGCTTGCTTGAGCTTGTGAACCTTGTAGAAATACCTAAGCCAGAAGGTCTCATGATCAACCATATTGGGAACAACCTTTTTATACACTCCTTTCATATCTCCATTTTCCTCTAACAATTTCTCCATCTCCTCAGCTTTTTCATCCAGAGAAAACCCAGATTCCCACTTTTTGTAATCATCTGAATCCTCAGGCTCTTCACTGTAAGTATTGAGATCGCCTTGAACAGCACGAACCTGAGCATCGAAACGACTATAGGGTTTCGAGCTAAAGCTATCACGACGACCAAAACTGTTACTGCTATTGTTATCAGAAGAATCAGATTCGTTACCAGCGGCTAAGATCGCTTCCTTACCTTGGGCGATGATCTCAGCCGTACCTTTTAGCACTGTGTTCCCAAGTTCGTCAATGGCATGTCCCACAGTGCCAAGCGATCCCTGCGCCACTTCGATCTCCTTCTTCAAACCTGTCCCGAATTCTTCGAGATCTCGTCGGTAGGTTTCGATCACAGATTCGGATCTGGTGGCTATAGTTTTCATCAGACCACCGAAGCTCCATCCCCCGTCTTCGTCACGGTTCGATTGCTCCGGATTTTCGTGCTCTTCGCTGGCTTTTGGTGAATCGGACTCCGATTCGGTTCCTGGAGGATCTGGGTCGTCCGAGAAGACGGATTTGAAGAAATTCATAGCGAAAAGCTCAGATCTTACCGAATGGTTCTATATGAATTAGGGGTTTCAACCAATTTGATCGGTGGACGAAAGGATTTGGAGCGTGAACGATGCGTATTAGCGTCAGAAATAGGAAGATCACAAGACTTGAAGCGCTTCGCATATAGCTAAGGGGGAGACGTCAATTACTTGATCTATACCAAAAAAAAATTGAGCATTATTATTCTCTTTTGCCTTATTTCTTAAAACATTTTCATTGGATAATTATCACTTAACAAACAAAATTTTCAATGGTAACATTTTATAAGTATCATTTAACAAAATTGCTATTTTTGTATATATTTTTTTTAATAGTTTTACGCTCCTTTTGTATTTAATCATTTTCCTTACATACAATTGTATTATTACTTTGAAAACTAAATTTATTCAACTTTAAAAAAAATATATTTTTACGATATTTATTCACTAATATCAGATCATTTTGGCATCAATTATCAGATTAATTAAATTTTAGAAAAACCGGAAAAGGCCTCCGAGTTTGTAAATGGGCCAGAAGGTGGGTCTGTCCAACAAATAACCCAAAACCCTAGAATTCAATTCATTCAAGGGAACGAACACGCCTGGGGTTTTTGCTCTTCTCTCCCTAACCTTGATTTTCAATCGCCATTGTTGTTGTGTTGCTGGGTTTAAGGAGGTAGAGTGAGAGAGAGAGGTAGTCTCTAATGGTGATGAGAAAGCTTCAGCTACCGTTGAGCCAGACGCAGAAGGTCAGGTTTGAGAGAGCGATCGAACGGCTCCAATCACTTTCATCGACGGCAAACTCTGACGCTTCTGTTATTGTCACAGACTCCATTCCCATAAACCACGAAGATGCCTTCCTCAAGTAATCTCAAGCTTAGCATCACCGCTCTGGATTGATTTTTTTTTCCAACTTCTTTTTTTCACGCTTGGTTTTTTTGATTGAAGGGGCCACGGAACTTCCGAGGTCGACGGTGAGTTGTTGGCGACGGTGTGTGGCGTGGTGGAGCGAGTTGATAAGCTCGTCTATGTACGCACCTTGCGAGCCAGGTAGTTTGATTTCCTCTGTGATTGCTCTTCGAATTTGTTTATTTTTCGCCAGGAATTGTGAATGAAATTAACTCTCTACTCTCAAGTTAAGTAGAACTGATGATTCAACGATCTGCGTTTAGGTACAAGCCTGAGGTTGGGGATATTGTGGTAGGCCGTGTCATTGAGGTAGATTTTTGTATTGGTGATTTGGGTTTTGAAATCGGATTGAGAGATTAGCAAGAAGGTTTCAAATCACATTGCACAGTCGCTTAATGTATCTTACTTATTCAGGTTGCTCAAAAACGTTGGAGAGTGGAGCTCAACTTTACTCAGGATGGAGTACTGATGCTTTCTTCCATGAACATGCCTGATGGTATTCAGGTTATAATTTGATTCCCTGATAGAATTTTTGGTATTTGGCATTTGGATGATTGCTGGCTTCAGTGATAGAAGTTTCTTGGTTTTGGCAGAGGCGAAGAACGTCTGTAGATGAACTCAATATGCGGAATATCTTTGTAGAACATGATGTTGTGTGTGTAAGTCCTATGACTAATAATGCTAATCTTTACATAGATTCGTCTTAAACATGCTTACATGCAACAAAACTAACAAAAGGTTCCCTCTTTGATCTGTACAAACCCTCAGGCAGAAGTACGCAACTTTCAGCATGATGGCAGCTTGCAGTTACAAGCTAGAAGTCAGAAGTATGGGAAGGTTGGTTCTGGTCTGTTCACATACTTCAAGTTATACCGTTTGCTATTCTTTTCCTCTAAACATTTTGATTGATCCATAAATCGTTACAGCTTGAGAAGGGACAACTTCTGAAGGTCGATCCTTACTTGGTTAAGAGAAGCAAGCATCACTTTCATTACGTAGAAAGTTTTGGGATCGATTTGATTATTGGCTGCAATGGCTTCATATGGGTAGGGGAACACGTCGAAGTCAGAGATCCTTTGATGATGGGTGATACTAAGGATGATGAGATGATCTCATCCTCCACCAAGAACACAGGAAAGGAGCAAATCCATACTCCGCTCGAGACTCGACAGAACATATGCAGAATTGGGAATGCGATACGCGTCTTATCTAATCTAGGCTTCACCGTGACTCTAGAAGTGATCATGGAGACTGTTAACCTCAGCAACTCGAAGAATATTGACATACACGACATGCTTGGATCAGAGTTTCACGTTGTGGTCGCAGAGAATGAAGCCGAAAGAAGACGTGCGAAGAGGAAAAAGTGAAATTCCTCATTGAACTGCCATTAAAGCTTGAGACTTTTTGTTGCTGATACAAGAGAGACTTGTAACGTGTATTAAGATCATGTGGGCTTGTTTTGACTCAACTTCTATAAAGCTCGAATTTCAAATCTTATTAAGGCATAATCTGGATATGTTTGTTATCTGTAAACATTAGGGGACAGAGGAAGATGACGATGCTTGTGAAAGTTGTGTTGTTTTTGGAGACAGCTTTTTGTAATGATTGACAGATGCAGAAACAAAACAATAAAAAGATGAAAGATTCGCTTTTGGGTCTCGAGAACAATATTTCTAAAATGACTAAAGTACCCTCAGGAGAAACCAAGTAATACAACATTTTACCAAACCTTCTTCTCTAGTCCCCGAAAGAGAGTTTCGTTCGTCTCTCTGCTTCACCTTTCATCAGTCTCTCGCTCTCTCCACACTCTTTAAACAATATTCTTCGATCCCTCTCTCTTTTTTGTCGCTTCGTCTCATCGTTTCTCTACCGATCTTCTCCCCCACGGTTTCTATTCCGGCGCCGTTCTCCGTAAGCCGTTATCGTCTTCGTTGAAGGTCGGTTTACACCTTTTTTTGTTTATCAGTTTTGGTGTGCTCGTGATTGTTTTTGCTTGAATGATCGTGGGATTATTTGATTTTTTTTTTGGATTCGATGTTGGTTCTTAATTGCATTACGATTAAGCACTCAATCAGAATGTAGTACGCTTTAGATTTGAGGAATCTCTATACGTTTATTAGAAAATTTGCTTTTTTGACGTGTTTCTGGGATTTCATTAGTTGGGCGATTGAAGGATGTTTTTGAAAGTTACTACTAGGAGATGAAATCGTCTGTTTTTTGTATGTATACAAATACGAAATATGATGTTGGTCTAACAACTTTGTTATTTTAATGGATTTTGCATATGAGCAATATCGCATCTATGTTATACGCTTTTCTATGTTTTAAACTTATCGTTCATGTGTAATGGATGAAAAGGTGAGGAAGTATGGTTCAAAAGCAAGAAGAAATGAATGGGTGTGGTCTCAGTGGTGACAAAGTAGGAGCGTGTGCAGTGTCACCCCAGGAAAAAGGAAGGAAAAACAAGAGAAAGTTAGCTGATCCTTCTCAACAAAATGCTGCTTCTCTCACTGAATTCCCTCGATATGAGTTACCTTCCTTGAAAAATCAGAACCATTTGAGCGACAATGGGTCGATTGGGGAAGTTTCTAATCAGCTGATGGTAGAAGAAGAGTCTGAATCTGTAGGATGGGATGACCCATTTGCCTGTCATCTTGAAGAATTGTTGTCATCAAATTTGCTCACGCTCTTCCTTAATGCTATGAAGCAGGTTATTGATTGTGGCTACACTGATGATGATGTTCTGAAAGCTATTTCAGGCAGTAGGCTCTACTGTGGAGGCAATGATCTTGTGTCAAATATTGTCAATAACACCTTGAGTGTTCTCAAGAATGGAAACGAAGGTGCTGGTTCAAGAGATTATGTATTTGAGGATTTACAACAGCTTGTTGCGTATACCTTGGTAGAAATGATAAGTCTTGTGAAGGAGGTGAGGCCGTCCCTATCAACAGTTGAAGCAATGTGGCGGCTTTTGATGTGCGACTTGAATGTCTTGCAAGCATTTGAAATTGAATTATCTGAATCCCCAGGTTTCAGTTCGAGTAAATCATCTGAATCTCTTGGTGCTGAATGTAATCCTCCAAACTCGAGTGACCCAGATAACCCTAAGTCTCCGCAAACCAATGCGCAAAGCAATCGGAGTGAGCCAGTCAAATTTGGAAACTTCCCAAATGTACCTAACTCCAAAACTACTCATTCTAGTGGAACACCGTCAAAAAAAGAAGTATCTTCAGGTAGCACTGTTTCTGGTGAAGGCATTAAAAGTACATCTTTTACTCTAGTCTCTGATGAAAAGTTAGTATCTTGTCGAAAAGGCCGCACTAAAAAAGAAATAGCCATGCTTCGGCAGAAATCATCTGTGGAGAAGATTAGGACTTACAGCAAAGGCAGTGGCTATAAGGCGGCAAAGTTTGCATCAGTTGGCAGTTTCCTTCTTGAGAAAAGAGTCAAATCATCTTCTGAATTGGTGGCAAGAAATTGTTCATCAAAGATAACAGCAGAGATTGGGGTGAAAGTTTCATTAGAGGATAGCAGCTGTTTCCTGCGTAAGAACAGTAGTAAGTTAGATTCACCTGTGGTAATGGTCGATGCAAAGGGCTATATAACTGCCTTGCCTGCTACTTCTGCAACTTCGTTACCAACACCTTCAAAAAAAAAGTCTGGTTCTGAGTCTGCAACTCTGGTACCATCAGCTTCAGAAAAGAAGTCTGGTTCTTCGGTACCATCAGCTTCAGAAAAGAAGGCTTTTTCCGAGTCTGAAGAAAAGGCATCTGTTTCTGCAAAGCTAGCACCAGATTACTATGCTGGGATCCCGTATGATGCATCTCTGGGTATATATGTTCCCCGGGATAAAAAGGATGAATTGATTCTAAAGCTAGTTCCTCGAGTGAATGATCTGCAGAATGAACTGCAGGTATGGACTGACTGGGCTAATCAGAAAGTAAAAGAAGCAACTGGTAGACTGCTTAAGGACCAACCAGAGCTTAAGGCACTAAGGAAAGAGCGAAAAGAGGCTGAACAGCACAAAAAAGAGAAACAGTTATTGGAAGAAAACACTATGAAGAGGCTGTCTGAGATGGAGTTGGCGTTGAAGAATTTGACCAGCCAGTTTGAAAAAGCTAACAATACTGTTCGCAGGCTCGAGGTAGAACAATCTTTACTGAAGAAAGAGATGGAAGCTGCTAAGATAAGAGCTGCTGAGTCTGCTGAGAGTTGTAGAGAAGCAAAAGAGAGAGGGCAAAGATCATTGAAGGATACTCAGACGTGGGATCAGCAGAAAATTCTATTGCAGGAAGAAGTCAAGAGTCAAAGAGACAAGATGACAGTGCTGCAAAAAGAAGTTACCAAAGCAAAAAATCGCCAGAATCAAATTGAGGTCAGCTAAGCAATTTCATTCTTTTGGCTACATATATTGCCTTTTACGTGATACAACTGAAATTGATTTGCTAAGGAATACGGGAGGTTGAACTTGAAGGAACTTAAAAATGTTTGCATCAAGTGTTTTAGTCTGTATGCTTATTCTGCTTTTCACCCTTCTGGTTCAAAGTTGCTTCACTGATAGAATCATATACTCAATTGGTGATTGCAACTGATGCTGTAAGTTTGAGGGAGGGGTTGCATTTTGGTTGCTGGAGTTGATGCAGATAACTAACAAAAAATTCCACTGCAGGCTACTTTGAAACAAGAAAAGACAGCGAAAGCGAAACTCATTGCTCAGGCTTCTACAATAAAGAAAGAGAGAAAGGAACTTGAAGCACTAGGAAAAACGGAAGAAGAGCGGATCAAAGCGAAAGCAGAAACCGATGTGAAATATTACATGGAAAACATCAAAAGACTTGAGAGAGAGATCTCAGAGCTGAAACTAAAATCAGAATACTCGAGAATAGTGGCACTGAAAAAAGGCGGCAATGACTCAAAGGCAACAAAAAGAGAGAATTATGGAGTGACAAAAGTCAAAAGAGAAAGAGAATGTGTGATGTGTTTGTCTGAAGAGATGAGTGTGATTTTCTTGCCATGTGCTCACCAAGTTCTTTGCTTTAAATGCAATCAGCTTCATGAGAAACACGGAATGATGGATTGTCCGTCTTGTCGTGGGACGATCCAGAGGAGGATTCAAGCTCGTTTCGCTCGCGCCGGGTAATATCTTTTTTTTTTTTTTCTCAGTTAAAACTTATATAGAACAGTCTCTCTTCTCTCTCTGAAGAACACAGCTCTGGTTAGAATCCAGCTTTGGCTTTTGATTTTAAATACTAAGCCAATTTTTAAATACGCATGGCTTACCTCATGGTATTTATCAATTTTGGCTCTTCGTATTTTTCTCTATTACTACCATTTCTCTCATAATCCCTGTTTTTCTTTTTTGGCAAAAAAAATCCGAGGAATATTCCTAAATACCAATTTCTTTTTAAAAAACTATTAAATTGTTTAGAAAACCTTCTTGATGATATTTTCGAAAAAAAAAACAAAAAAAATTGTACTTTTCTAGAACGTTCTTTATTTTATTTTACTTTTCTAGGGACAAAATAAAAAGAAACTTGGATACGATCTAGAATAAAATGATTAACATTAATGGTAAAACAAAATAATGTTCGTAAAATTATTATTGTTATGGTTATTATCTTATCCTGCTGATTTAGGAAACAAAATATTAATAAAAATGATAAATTGGTTTTGAGATAAAACAAAATTGTTGTTTTGGATAATTCTAAATTTATCATTAACAGCACAATAGATTGACATGATTTGGGGATTATCGTATCGAAATTTGCTTTATGTGGAGAGCAATAAAGTAAGAGTTTAATTTGGGGATAGGTAACCCAAATTTGACCATTACGGTGCAGTTTAGATCGTAACTTTTTATATTTGGTGGCGATAGACTCTACAAATTTAAATAAGGTCCAATATAATTTCAATTTTTCAAAGATAAAAATAATTATTAGATTGAAAGGAAAAAAAAATTGGAAGTTGGGCCGTATATTATTGAATAAATAAAGTAATAGGAGACCCATGATTATCCAAATATTTAAATTAAATGATAACGCAGAGCCTGTAAAAAAAATGGCGGAAAAAATGCGTTGGTGAAAATCGCTTTCTCGGTCGAGAGAAAATCAAAGGCGAACGGGTAAGAGAAGTAGACGAGAAGACAAATTTTTGGAGAGAGAGAGAGAGAGCTGTTTCTGTTGATATTATCAGCTTTCGATTGAAGTCAAACTCTACTCAGAGCTTTTTCATCGATAGAGAGATCGATCGGATTCAACCGTCGGATGTTATTTCTGTTCGTCGGTGGTTATCGGCGGAGATGCTCCGTGGTTGAGTCGGAGGTTTTGGTGGCTGGTGAGGCAGACGGTGATGACGGTGGCGGTGGATGATCGAGAAAAAATAGGGAGCGATGTTTGGTGTTTTCTTATTTTTATTTGGTTTTGCTTGGTTGTGAGTTTGTTGCTCGTCGTGGTTACTCTCTCTTAGGTTGTGGTTAGAAGATGATGAAGAAAGGGAAAGGGAAGAATAGTGGCTTGTTACCGAATTCCTTTAAGATTATATCTTCTTGCCTCAAAACTGTATCGGCCAACGCCACCAACGTTGCGTCATCGGTTCGTTCCGCCGGAGCGTCCGTCGCCGCTTCAATATCTGCTTCGGAAGATGATAAAGATCAGGTCCCTTGATTTTTTTTTTTTTTTTTTTGGTTTCGCAGTTACTATTTGATGCTTGCTCTTGTTGTGCGCAGGGTTTTGCTATTTTGTTAAATCGTTTAAAGCTAGGACGTATTTGGGATTCTTTCCTTTTTGGAACCACTAGTGAAGTGGTGGTTGGTGGGTTATTTCATCGCATGTCCTAGCTTTACCTGCCGTGTCTGCAAAGGACTGAGATATATAGGCTGTCACAAATTGCAGCTGCTTCTTTTCTGATCAAAAATTATGTAATGAGTTTGTTAATTATGGTTGGTTTATTTCGGAATTTGATGTCTAGTTCCTTTTCCCTGTGGACACTCCGTGAAATGGGGCTTGCAATATTTTCTATTGTAGATTAGAAAATTAGATACATATGTATGCATCTAATCTGTTTTGTTCTTTATGCGGCATCTCTCAGTTAGCTTGTGTGGTATGCTTGTCTTGTCATATAAATTTTGCTTCATAGTCAGTATCTTTGTTTCTTCCATAGATTAAATATTGATTTTAGTTTAGGGTTCTTAGAATCAATAGCCTAGGTTCGTCATTCTATCTTTCTTTTGGTAGTTTTTGTAGGCACTTTCTTTCCTTGTTTTCTTCTGATGGAGAGTCACCACCTCCTTTTTTTCACTTTCAGCGGGATTTTTTGTACACAAACATCTGAACTTTGCTTTCATGAGCAGGTGACGTGGGCTGGCTTTGGCATTCTTGAACTGGGTCAACATGTCATCCGACATGTTTTGTTACTCGGTTATCAGAATGGCTTTCAAGTCTTTGATGTTGAGGATGCCTCTAATTTTAATGAACTGGTCTCTAAACGCGATGGTCCAGTTTCATTCTTACAAATGCAGCCATTACCTGCACGGTATGAAGATCATGAGGGTTTTGGAAACTCACATCCTCTTTTGCTGGTTGTTGCCGGCGGTGACACAACTGGCACAGGTTCGGGTCACAGTTTTTCCCATAATGGTTCATTAGCAAGAGATGGTAAAGCAGACTCTTCCGGGGATGCCATCAGTTATCCTACCACTGTTCGCTTTTACTCCCTTAGGTCTCACAGTTATGTATATGTCCTGAGATTTCGGTCATCTGTTTGCATGATTAGATGCAGCTCTCGAGTTGTAGCTGTTGGCCTTGCAACTCAAGTGAGTATCAGTGTGCTTCAAGATATTCAGATTCTTGTGATAAAATTCTTCAATATCAATTGTCTTTCGTCTTATTTGATTGGCATGGTAAATATTTGGTATTTGGTCTTGCGACCAGACAAACCTTGCTTGCAATGAACGTATTATCTATAGGGCGAGTATAAAGTTGTACTTGTGTGTAACAGATTTATCTTTTGTTCTTACGTCTCACACTGATGGTTTCTGTTTGGTTTGTGCAGATATATTGCTTTGACGCACTTACTCTGGAAAATAAGTTCAGTGTTCTCACCTATCCTGTTCCTCAGCCAGTGAGACAAGGGACAAGTAGGGTTAATGTTGGGTATGGTCCGATGGCTTTAGGTCCAAGGTGGCTTGCATATGCTTCCAAAAGTTCCATGACCATGAAAACAGGGCGCCTAAGCCCACAGAATCTTATTTCTTCACCCAGTGTCAGTCCAAGTAGATCGACAGGTGGAAGTAGTTTGATGGCCCGTTATGCGATGGAGTCTAGCAAGCAGTTAGCCAATGGACTAATCAACTTGGGGGACATGGGATACAAAACATTGTCAAAATACTACCAAGAAATGCTCCCTGATGGATCTAGTTCTCCAGCATCACCAAATTCAATCTGGAATGTTGGTGGGATTGCTGGACCGGATGCAGAGAATGCTGGAATGGTTAGTTTTATTCTGGTCTGAACGTCATGAGCTATTCTTGAGTCTCACTATTCTCTTCCGCTAGAATCGTCTAGCAGTCATTACTCAGGCATGTCAGAGATACTTCAAAGCACATAGTTTCCAGTTGCTTTCTTATTAGGGTTCCTGAATCAAAGATCTTAGTCAGTAGTCACGTGCTTCGAGCTTTGTCCCCTTGCTAGTGATTTAGATTATTTTATTGCCAGATTGTGATATATTTTGAATGTTCGTTCAACAGGTTACTGTCAAAGATCTTGTTTCTGGAGCTGTAGTATCACAGTTCAAGGCTCATACGAGTCCTCTCTCAGCACTTTGTTTTGATCCTAGTGGAACCCTATTGGTTACTGCTTCAGTGTGTGGGAACAATATCAATGTCTTTCAGATCATGCCATCTCGTTCACATAGTGCACCTGGTGACCTAAGTTATGAGTGGGAGTCTTCTCATGTGCATCTCTTCAAGCTGCATAGAGGGATCACGTCGGCTGTTAGTAAACTTTTAATTTGGTATATGCCCTTTCTTTTTAATATGCACTTTTCTTGATTGGAATTTTTCTGCCCTTTTTAACAGATTGTCCAGGACATTTGCTTTAGTCATCAGAGTCAATGGGTGGCTATTATTTCATCCAAGGGTACTTGCCATATTTTCGTTCTAAACCCATCTGGCAATGATGCTGGGTTTCTACCTGTAAATTGCGAGGGTGAGGAGCCTGCCCGACTTCCAGCTTCATCTTTGCCATGGTGGTTTACTCAATCCTTGTCAAATAATAAGCTGTCTTTATCGCCACCACCAGCTATTGCCCTTTCTGTTGTAAGCAGAATAAAGTATAGCAGTTTTGGGTGGCTTAACACAGTAAGCAATGCTGCCAGTGCTGCAACTGGAAAAGTTTTTGTACCATCGGGTGCTGTGGCTGCTGTTTTTCACAAATCTGTTACTCATGACCTTCAACAGAACTCCCGGATTAACTCGTTGGAGCATATCTTAGTCTATACTCCATCAGGCCATGTGGTGCAGCATGAACTTCTGCCATCAGTTTGCACTGAATCACCTGAGAATGGTTCGAGAGTGCAAAGAACATCACATGTTCAAGTTCAGGAGGATGACTTGAGGGTCAAAGTTGAGCCTATTCAGTGGTGGGATGTATGTAGAAGGTCTGACTGGCTGGAATCAGAGGAACGACTTCCCAAAAGTATCACTGAATATGATTTGGATACAGTGTTAAATAACTTGCCAATCCATGAGAATGCATGTCCTTCCCTTGACAGCAATAGCTATTTTGGTGAAGATAGGTATTTGAAAACCTGTTCCGAAAAGGCCCCTGAAAGATCCCATTGCCATCTTTCTAACTTTGAGGTTAAAATTACCTCAGGGATGCTACCAGTGTGGCAAAATTCGAAGGTATATTTTTGTTAAAAACTCTCCCGTTCTTACCTATAGCTGTAATTGTCTCTTGATTTTTACTTTCTTGATGTGGTGCTAGATTTCTTTTCATGTGATGGACTCTCCAAGAGATAATAGTTGCACTGGTGGAGAGTTTGAGATAGAAAAGGTCCCAGCCCATGAACTTGAAATAAAACAGAAAAAATTGCTGCCAGTTTTTGACCATTTCCACAGCACCAGAGCAACATTGGAAGACAGGTAATTATCTTGCTGTCTTCTTGTACTATGCATTTCTTAGACAAAATTTTCTAGTTATAAAAGAAGTCTAACCTGATTATTCACAGCCTATGCATTCTCTTTTCCATATTTCCTCTTTTATGTTTCCTGATGCATATCTCATGCTTTGAATCATGGAACGTTTGACATAGGTTTTCCATGAAATGTTATCACACATCGGCATCGGGATCTTATCAAGCTAATGGTAAGATATGCCAAGATATAATCAACTGTCACTCTAAGCCGGGATCAGTCGAGTCTGGTGAAAGTTCTGAAGAGGGTAAGTCAATATTCCTTTCCCTAATTATTAATTATCAGTTAGTTCATCACCTTTTAAGATGAACTACGCCTGAGGGTAGAGATCGAAATCTAGCGTCGTTTTCCTTTCAAGTCATGTGCGAGTAACCATTTGGTTTAATTGAATAGGTTCATCGAAACAGAGGGAGAATTTCCATGATTTGGATCACATGAACAACTCATTCAAGTCTTCGTTAATCCTTTACCCAACATCAAACGGGATCTACAAGGAAATAGAGAAGAACAACAAAAATGGATTGGTTGAGAAACCCGTAACAGCCAAACTCTATACACTAGAAGGAACCGGGATGGGAAAGCACATCACAAATAGATTGACCACACCACCTGTTCACACCGTTTCAACTGTCAATGAACAGATGCTCTCGACAGGTCATATAAACTTTGGTTTTGCTTTGCGTGAAGAACACTGTAAAGCAGTAGCAGATCCAAAAGAAGATCACCTGAAGAGCTTTGATGAAGTTACTAATGGTCATCATCTAAACATCAACAACAACACAGAGAAACTGCAAGGAGACGAGATGGTATGTGGGATGGTTTCCTTTGTTGGCGATTAAATCTCCCGGAACCACAGTCAAAGCCTCGGGTCCCTGTATAATCTCTACGGTGAATCCTTTTCACACCTTTATGATGTTTATTGTCTAAGCAAATAGTGAGAGGAAGCTAACCTCTTTGCTATCTTCCTAATTTGTGTTGGAACAGGTAAATAGTTGTCAAAGTCCTGAAGACTACTGGAGTTTGTAAATATATCAAGACATGGATTTGGAAGATGTGAAATGATTTGCTCCGAGTTGGTGGTAATAATTTCTGTCCTTTTTAAATGTAATATGGCTGCTCAAATACGGTAAAAATATGTACATTTTTATAGATGGGAGTTTGGTTAATATAGGTGTCGTGGGGGCATGGTCGAAACCTTAAATGGGGGAAAAAAATGAAAAAATTTCGAATCTGGGGTTTCCATGTTGTTTTAAATCCTTCAATTGAGCCCTAATCTTTGTACAGATGGATCCATGTGGAGATCAAGACTTTGACCTTAAAACTTCACCAATGTTTTTTTTTCTTTCTTTTGTGGGTTTCTCGTGCTGTTTTAAGCGATTCTGGTCAATTTAAATTTGTTCTGTGACTTGTGTTTGGTCGGGGATATGTTTTTGAGTATTTATACAGGTGTTGGAATAAACTCAACTGCTATTAGTGCAAGAGTTGTTTAATTATAATCATGAGAGTTATAGTTTATTACGAAATCATGTGATAATACGTGATTTGACATTTTAATATGACTTTTGGGTCCGCATCATTGACTTATTTATTAACAATCATTTAAGGATAGAAAACGAGTGAAATTATGAACAGCAGAAGGAGGCAAGCAAAGGCAAACCAGCATGCTTTGGTCACCACCAGACTCAACTCCCCCTTGAGGCAACAACACACAAACCTGTGGCGTAGGCCTCAAGTCAATTGGTCCTGCATAAACCGGTTTACCCCATCCAAAATCTGCACTCTCATACATTTCAAACCGGGTCCATTGCGTTATCATTAGCTTCCCACCAAACTCTAACCTCTTTGGCCTCTTTACCTCAACGTAATCTACCATAGACCGCAAGTAATCCTCTGTGACCCTAACTCTTGCCTCTTGAACCAGATGCGTCGTCTTTGAAAGAGAATCGTTCATAAGACTCTCAACAGTGCTCATAGCGCAGGCCAAACACACCACATTTCCGTAAAACCCTTTTCTCAGCTTTAGGGTTTCGAGTTTTGTTCTTACGTTGACCGAAAACGTGAGCCTGAGATTGTATTCCAGTGGCTTCACACCAAGTGCTTTAACCCATGATCTCCATATATGTGCAGCCATTGCATCAAACGAGCTGCAAACTAAGCTTGAGTCTTGTCCTTGAGCAATGCTTTTAACCCGACTCTGAAACTCTTTGCTTATCCTGTAACACTTCTGCAATGGCTTCGTTTCCCACAAAGATTTCGTTAAATTCGATCGTTCTTCAATTGGAAGATACTCATGATGTGGGTATTTCACCATTGGAGGGTTTCTTGGTTTGAAAACCTCTCTATCCCAAACCGGCTCAGGGTCTGTAATCAATTTCCCGGTTTTCGCTGTAGCAGCCCACGAGCCAAGAAACTGCATAGCTCCGAAACCATCGCAGATGCAATGGCAGAGTCTAATCCCAAGGCTAAATCCACCACAGGTGAAAAACGTTACTTGAGCTATAAGTAACGGCATTTCGAGGATTTTGTAGGCTTCTTCTTCTGGGGGTTGAAAGATTAATGGTAACCAAGCTGGGTTTGGAACTGTAAGATCTCCAAGATCAGCTAAAGCCAATGAAGAATTCGCCGACACCATTAAAGCACCTTGTTCTTCCCCAAAGAAAACTTCTAGTTTCCCATCTTCCACTTCCCTTAACCTACCGGAGAGTGGATAATACGGAACTAAAACCTCACCAAGAGCATCTTGAAGCCGTTTCAGTACCAAAGATTCTCGGTTATCGAGTTGATCACTGCTTGATCTATAGAAATAAACGGAGGGAGTGAAAACACGTGCTCCGATTATATCATCTAGGTTTGATAGATAGAGACGATGGTGAGGAGATTGATTTGCAGGTGTTGGACTTGATGGATGTACGGTAAATTTGTTGTTGATGGTGACTGGGATATGGAGGTGAGAGAAATGAAGCTCTTGGATACAAGAATCCATTTTTGATAAATTGAAAGCAATGGTTTTGATTTTACACCAATACCCACGAGAGAGAAAAGGGAGAATTTGTAGAGAGATTTCAATTAAGTTAAACCGATTTGGTTTAGGTGACAAATAGGTTGCAGGTGTTTTTATTCTTGGATATCTATTTGGTTTTCTATTGGTTGTTGTTAACCAATGGATTTAAAGTGAGTAATGAGAATCGTTGTAGCCATGCAATAAGCATGATGAGACTGAAGAAGGTCTATACTGTATATGAATTGGGCAAACACAATGTGAATGATTTTTTTTTTTAGTATTTGGGAATTCGGTTTGGTTTGAAAAATATTATACCGAATTAGAACCGGAATTTTGGGTGATCTCTGCTAATTCAAATAGAAATTTATTTTCGTTCTTTGAAATTAAATAGCGTTTGGGTTAAAAGATGTTAATTAATTAGATCTTTAAAAACCGTGGGATTAACATTATCCTTTGTCACGAAACGCTCAATAATTAACAAACGCTTTTTTTTTAATCCGTAATCCCCGAAGATAATTTAACTTGTATGTAAGTCAAAATCAGTCAGTTTTATCAAAAAAAAAAAAGAAGTCAAAATCAGTCAACGGAATGTGGAATAATCTTTGACGCTCCGATCAGATTCCTCTCTCACTGCGATTATCTTCGTAAGTATGCCGTCGATGATTCCCCTTTTCTTTCGATTCTTGTGCGATCTGATTTTCGTTCGGAGTTTTGAATCTCTTAGTTCGATCCCCAAGTTGGAAGTTAATGCGTAGTGTTGATCTGTTTTAAGCTCATAATCTCTGATTTAGATCGACCGGATTTGTATTTCAAACTCCGTCCACTGAACAAGAAATTCAATTCATCTTCTCCATTGTTGATTCTGGCTTTTCTAGTGATGTATAATGTGAATCTTGGAGTTTCGACGTGAATACAAGCAGTTCCCCCTCGCAATTTGTTGCTCTGTGGTTTATTTGACGATGGTATTGTCTATATAAACAGCTCTTACCATCTCCGCATTTCTGGTTAGCCATGAACACCGTCGTTGCTCAGTTGCAAAGACAATTTCAAGACTACATCGTTTCTCTTTATCAACAGGTTGGTGCTGACCAAACATTTCTTCGGATTGCATTGGGTATGGATTATTGAATGTATTATGAGCTCCTTTGTGTTCTTAATTGGGGTGGAATCTCGAGTGTGAAAAACTGTCGGAACTATTGGATGTGATTAATAACCGTGTAGATTTTGCTTTTTATCATATTTTGGATTACGATTGTGTTAGGCGTTTAGATTTAGAGGCATCGTTATTTTTGTTATTGCCTCTGAGCCTTTTGTTCTTGTTGATGTTGGAGTTTACACTCGGGTTATGAAATAGTTTCAGGTTATATAAGCTTTTAAGGTAGTGTATGCGTTTGAAGTTGAGGGTTTTAAAGATGACAGCATCTTTATTTGGTTTTGGAAGGGATTTCTGGATAATCAGTTCTCTGAGTTGAGAAAGTTGCAAGATGAAGGCACCCCTGATTTTGTAGCTGAGGTTGTCTCTCTATTCTTTGACGACTGTGCGAAGCTTATTAATAACATGTCTAGATCGCTGTAAGTTTTTGTTACTCTTTTTGGCTTCTCTATTATGTATAGGTTTCTGGACCTTTGTCTCGAATCGTCATTCATTTTTGAGGTGTTATCGTTGGATGAATGGGTTTCATTACAAAATTTTATGAGTTTATTATCACATTAGGGAGCGGCCAGAGAATGTGGATTTCAGACAGGTAGATTCAGGGGTGCATCAACTGAAGGGTAGTAGCTCAAGGTATAATCAGAATGTCTTGGATTTCTCTTTTGTTTGCCTGATCCTTAATCATGTTTTTCAAAGACGCAGTTAACACTTTTGTAGTCTTAAGAGACTAAACCACATTGATTTAATGGCTCACAGTGTTGGTGCAAGGAGGGTAAAAAATGTGTGTATATCGTTCAAGGAATGTTGCGATGTTCAGAACCGTGAAGGGTGAGTGTTGTTTAAAACAAGTTGTCGCTTTTCCTCCGGTGTATAGTTTAGCTTGTTGATCTGTTTGACTTCTGAAGTTTATTATCCAAGAAACTATTCCTCTAATTCACACAGAAATTATGATGATGTTATATGGTGCAGGTGTTTAAGGTGTTTGCAGCAGGTGGATTATGAATATAAGATGTTAAAGACCAAGCTTCAGGATCTGTTTAATGTGAGTTTTAAATTTTGGGAAAACATCTGCTCGTGAATCTTTTTAAATGCAATGTTTAACTGCGCCATTTGCTAAATCTCATAGTTCAGTTTCTTTCGTGTAATGTGGTTGCAGCTAGAGCAACAAATCCTCCAAGCTGGAGGTACAATTCCTCAGGTGGATATAAATTAGACCGATGCTCTTCTTAGTTTTGCAAATGTTCAAAGGCTAAACACACGATGAAACCAACACTCCTCTGTAGTAGTTATTGTTCGACATTGATTGGTGAGGTTCAGCAAGCATTTTTCCAGTTACACTGTTCTTCGCTAGACATCTGATGCACATTATTAGTTACTGTTATAGGGCTTACTTTATAGGACATGATTGTGACAATAGATTGGTCATGTTTTGTTAGGTATGTATTGAATATAATGTCCTAACCTCGAACTAGGAACGAAATTAAAGGTAAATGCAAAAAAAATAATCATAGATTGTTTATAAGTGGAATCAAAATGTGAAGCCATGAGTTTATGGTAATCACTTGATGAAGTTTTCAGAAGAAAAAAAAAAGAGTATGACAAGGGAAAGAGACTTGTGAGCATAAATTGAAGGCATGGAGACGTGTAAGTAATTATCGTATCAACAAAGGTTTCTCAGTTAATTTCTTTAAGATTCGTATTAGGATCCATAGTTCTGAATAACATGGTTCTGTATAATAAAGGTCCATCAATCTGAAGAAAACTAAAAGTCAAATCAAATCTTATTTGGGTTATACTAGTGAGTAGTGATCTTGCCTTCTTCGGTGAGATGATTCGACCACACACCAAACAAACACAAGAGTCCCAAAACGGGTGTGTTAATTGTCTCGTGGTGGGACCATCTTATTCTTCTAGAGTTAGACTCTTTTCTGTTTTGTTCATTGTGATTGGAACTTATTGCTTTGGCTTCCTTGCAAAGCCAAAATTCTTTTCATATTCTTAAATCTAATTTGGTCCACTGCCTAGTCTCTTAGAATGAGTAATTTATTTATAAATCATTTTTTAAAAATTAATTTTATGCACGGTTGGTATATATGACTGACTAGCGAATTCATTATTTGAAACGTATTATACAATTCAAGACTATGATGTTTGATGTACATAATTGTTTTCAGGAATGTGTAACTACATTTATGAAACTATGTATATATAACATAAAAACAGGGAGATGAATTAGCAAATACCCAAAATGCAAAAGCTTGTACAGGTAACGAGCTATTTTGGTGCTTGCGTATGTAGTGGAAAAAAAAATGTTAAAATTGGGTGTGTGTTATAAATGTTGACCATCTTATGCATGTGTGTTGTTGAGACTTGTGGTCCAAGCTCCTATTCCATTTTTGCCTCGATTCATACCATTTCTCATTTTTTACATACAAACAACAAGTTTTTTATGAAACAGAGAAACATAACATAAGTCTCTCTATATTTACCGGATTTACTTAAAAACAAAAAATCTACGACGCGTTGTCCAAGTTTTACCAATTAACTTTCTTTACGCCCACGGAAGGGAAGGACCATTTGCCAGCTTCCTTTGTGAAAATTATACAGTTGGTACAACCTTACATTTCTTTTTCTTTTTTGGCTTTTAAGTTTTAACCATCTTAAATGTCATAGCTTTTATGTCTTTCTTATATTTATTTTGCTTGTCGAGTGAATACAATTGACAAACCTTTTTTTTATGACTTCGACCATAACTTCAGATTATCCGGACACAAAATTCCAGCAATGTAACATTAACTGGTTCCGAATCCGATACATACGTTTATCTCTAAGTTCATCAAACCCTATTATTTAGTGATAATAAAATTATATCTTCTTCTTTTTTGTTCTCAACAAAAATTAAAAATAACCAAAATAGTTGATAGTCACTCGGTCGAACTAATTAATTAATCAACTTGGGTATTCTTATGATCTTTGGTATGTTAAAAGTAACTAACTATATATGAATACACTTTTGGTCGCAAGATTTGTTGGAAGTGGATAGTACAGTTAAGCTTAGTTAGAATAGCACACATTATAAAATTGAGGATTCGTTTTGCTTTTTTGACTAAGCTTTCATCTCATCTGTTACATTGACCATTAACCATATTTCTTATAATAATATTACTTCTTTTTGTTAAATATTATTACTTTATTACAATAAATTTGTAACACGTCCTTGATAACAATGGTAGTACAATACAAAATAATGTAATGATCGAACCACAAAGCTGACGTGTCACGGAATTCTCGCTCGTCCAAGCTGTCACTCGAAACTGTAAAAGTAAAACTAAACGCACACACAAGTCACGTGACGAACCTCCTTTCATCTCTCACCACACCTGCTGGTCTGTTTATCCGAACCTAAGGCTCGGACAGCCGTTTTACCAAGTACCTGTTCCCCATAAAAACACAGATTAAAAAAAAAAAACACCTTTCTCATGTATTCACTGACACAACCCAAATGTTTAACCTTTCTTAATTTAGTATTCTTACTTTTGTTTGTCCGATTTCATTAATTTCATATCGTCTTCCATCACAAGCCACCACCAAAGAAAAAAGCAGAAAAACAAAAACCGAGCAAAGAGGAAGAAGAAGACGAAGAATATTCACCTCTTGTTTTGGCTTCCTTCTCAAGCCATTTTCATTACTCTTTCTCTTCTCTCGAAAAACCTTTTTCTTTTTAATCGTTTGATAGTCCGTCCGCCATTAAAGCTCTCACGGAAGCTCCCACGAGAACACCTCCATTTCCACCACACAAACTGTCTTTCCTCTCACGAGAAATCAGATAATAAACCCATTTTCTCTACTTTACAGCTTGTCTCTCTACTTCCCCTTTTGTATATATATAGTCTCTGTTTCTTGAAGCTTTAACGGCTAAGTTTGAAGACGAAGAAGAAGAAGATGAGATTTACACAGTTGATTTGGTGTTTGATGTTTCTGCTTCGATTCGGATTCTTAGCGGAGGCGATTCTCGACCCTGTTGATTTCTTGGCTCTTCAAGCCATTCGTAAATCTCTTGATGATTTGCCCGGTTCCAATTTCTTCCAGTCCTGGGATTTCACCTCTGATCCCTGCGGCTTCGCCGGCGTCTACTGCGACGGCGATAAAGTGGTTTCTCTCAACCTCGGCGATCCCAGAGCCGGGTCACCCGGTTTATCGGGTCGGATCGACCCGGCAATAGGGAAACTCTCTGCTCTCGCGGAGCTCTCCATTGTCCCCGGCCGAATCATGGGTGCTTTACCGGCAACAATCTCTCAGTTAAAAGACCTCCGATTTCTTGCAATCAGCCGGAATTTCATCTCCGGCGAGATTCCTGCTAGTCTCGGCGAGGTTCGCGGTCTCAGAACACTCGATTTGAGCTACAATCAGCTAACCGGAACTATTTCTCCGTCAATCGGATCCTTACCTGAGCTCTCCAATTTGATTCTGTGCCACAATCACTTGACCGGATCAATTCCTCCGTTTCTCTCACAAACCCTAACCCGAATCGATCTCAAACGCAACAGCCTCACCGGCTCAATCTCTCCGGCGTCTCTCCCTCCGTCGCTGCAATACCTCTCACTTTCCTGGAACCAATTAACCGGACCGGTGGACCGGGTTTTACTCCGGTTAAACCAGCTTAACTACCTCGATCTCAGCTTAAACCGGTTAACCGGCACGATCCCCGGTGGAATCTTCGCCTTTCCGATCACAAACCTCCAATTACAGCGCAATTTCTTCTACGGATCGATTCAGCCGGCGAATCAAGTGACGATCCCAACCGTCGATCTCAGCTACAATCGATTCTCCGGCGGGATATCTCCGCTTCTCTCAAGCGTAGAGAATCTCTACTTGAACAGCAACCGATTCACCGGTGAAGTCCCGGCGAGCTTCGTGGAGCGATTGTTATCGGCGAGCATACAGACTCTGTATCTGCAGCATAACTTCTTGACGGGGATACAGATAAGCCCGGCGGCGGAAATTCCGGTGAGCAGCTCGCTGTGTCTGCAGTATAACTGCATGGTGCCGCCGTTACAGACGCCGTGTCCGCTTAAGGCCGGCCCACAGAAGACAAGGCCCACTACACAATGCAACGAGTGGCGAGGGTAATTTCGTAATTACGCTTTCTTATGGATTTTTCCGATGATAATATTATTATTTTTTTTTTTTTTTTGAGGGGCATAGTGTCTCAATGTGTTGAAAAGAAAAAGAAAGAAAGAAAGAAAAAACGATTCGTTTATTCGTTGATGACTTCAGTGTGTAGAAATGTCATTGGAATAATTAAGGATTATAATTTATATTTATGTGAGAATGAAGCATTTTCTCACAATCCATCTATGTCTGCGTAATTAAAATTGGAAAACGACGGTTCAGTTTTATTGGAAGATTGTTCAAGATTTTTTTCGAATGATAATTGTAGACCGAAACAAATAATCAGAAAATGAGAATTTTTAAAATTTGTTAAATCCATGGGTAACTAAACGATTTGCCAATACACAATCATATGATAAAATTTGAGTGGGAATATATGCTTTTAAGTTTCAACCTCATAACTATAAAAGAGATATGAAACCAAAGAGAAAAAAAAGATATATTCATACAAAAGAAAACTATAAGAGATATTTAAAAAAAAAAAAAAAAAANAAAAAAGAAATTTAAAAAAAAAAAAAAAAAAAGGGAAAATGGAAAATGGAAAAGGAGGCACAAAAAAGGGAAGTGAATGTGATGGATTTGGCTTTTGGGGATGGTAGCTGCTTTATGACTTTGAAGAGGACGAGGTTCTTTTGTTCTTTACTCTTTAGGACATATCTTATTAAAATACTAGCAAAATTCTCTGTTTTTCAAATTTTAATGGAGCTTTCTTAAATGTATAATCTTCAATGTTGATGTTAACACTCTTACAAATATCTTGCACTCTTAAATGGTTCATCTGGAATAGAATGTATGTGTTTACTACATAATACCTTCTTATACTTTCTTATACACTCTTACATAATACCTTCTTCTAACAACTATAAGAAGGTATTATGTAGATCCTTTTTTTCTTAAAGACAAAATAATGATAATTAAAACTATTACGAATCAATAATTATAAACCGATAATATCCAAATGATTATGAAAATTATTCTTAAAATGGTGCACAAATCTCTGGTTTGAAACCTGAGTCTCCACCAATACAAAAAAAAAATATAAAAGTTTTGAAAAAGATAAAGAAAAGAAAGGGATTAATTAGAACTATGATATGAGATGTCTCTTGCACACTTTTGCGGCTTGAAGATGAACACTTCCACCTCTTCAACCGCAACATCTCTATGCCAAATCTCTTCCCTTTACGAAGTTGAGCCTCCCTCATCCTCAAAGACCGGCTTTTGCCTCCCTCGAGCCGGAGTAGGCGGCCTCTCGCTGTCCACCTACAAAACAGAATTTACTTAATAAGCTCAGCGACCACAACATGTTTCATCTGCTAGAAACACAAACATCATACATCATACGCTCTATACATTCGACATGGTCAAGAGAGAGAGAGAGAGAGAGAGAGAGAGAGAGAGAGAGAGAGAGAGAGTTATGAGGGAATGCATGTGTTTTTGTTTTACCTGCATCCATGCTATGTCCGGAGAGTTTTCTGAAGGTGAGATGGGAGGTGGAAGAGGATGAATCAACTTTGGAACAACGACCAAATCCCTACCGATTACCAATATTGCTCCAGCATTTTTCATTGATCCTGTTTATCACAATGAATGTTTTTTTTTTTCTTTTTAGCAGAGAGAAATTCAAAGTTTTTCAAAGGATTTTAATTATAAAAAAAAAACAAACAATTTACCGCAGTAGTTTGTAGCAGAGAAAACAGTAATGAGCTTTCCTTGCGCAAATCTTTCGAATCCATCCAATACACACTCATGCGCTCTTATAATCAAGTCTATCTTATTCTTCTCACAAAAAGCCTTGACTACATCAGGCTGCACATATATATATATATATATTAAAACAAGACTAGGCATTAGTGATCGAGCTTGAAATGGTATATATTAATAAAGAGCAAGACAATATAATTAAGGATATAGAAACGCCTTAACCCCAAATGTGAAGACATTGGATCCTCTGGAATTTCCTAGTATGCCCAAAATGCTATCATTTCCTGTAGGATCAGACCTGTTTATGAAGGAAAAAAACAAAATGTTATTATACAGCAGCTAGGGAAAAAAAGTAAGAAAGAGTAGACAGAGAGAGAGGATGTTTGTTTTACCACAGTAAGTCTTTTACAACTTGGGATGCATTTGGGGTATCCGGGAAAACGGGCCTCTGGATATTTGCAATCTGTTCCACAGAAGACACAGAGGACCCAATACCACCGTGCATACACAGAATTTTCTTCTCGATGAGTGCAGCAAGCGGAAGATGATTGAAAACATCATTAATCTTTGACCATGCCTTGAACCCATCGTACCTCCCCTACACAACAAGATTATATATTACTTCTTCATTAGCCAAGGACAAGGACAAAATCTACTCTTGTGAACAGACACGTACGTACCATTCTTTCTGTGCATTCTTCACTGAAACCATAAACTGAATTCGTTTGACCAGACTCATGATTTCCACGAATCAAGTGGATGTTCTCCGGATATTCAATCTGCACGAATCACACATCTTAGAAGATATAACAATAATAACTAAAAAGGAAGCTAGTAACATGTAGGTGATGTAAAATCAGAAAACTATCTTGCCTTCAAAGCAAGCAGCAATATGATGGTCTCTAAGCTGTGTTTTCCTCGGTCAACATAATCTCCCAAAAACAAATAGTCAATATACCTGAAGGCATATATATATAGATACAAGTTAACAGTGCCTATTTATAAGCAAAACGAAAGTTATTAATTATTATGAATACTTACGTGATATCTCCTTCAAGGGAAGGCGATCCATACTCGTAAAACAACCGCATTAGATCTCCTAATTGCCCATGAAGATCACCAAAGACTTTCACCGGCGCATTAAGCTCCAGGAGAGTTGGCTCAGCTAAGATAATTTGCATGGCCGCATTGCACAGTTCAGCCACTTCCATATAACTCAAGAAAAAATCTCGAGTGGGAGGAGGTATCCATGTGTGAGGCCTCAAGAGACTAGATATGACCTGCAAAGCAAACACTGTAGTTAAGTGCATGGTCGATGAAGATGTGGAGTATGGAGGAAATATTGGAATTTGCTCTTATCCCATTTTAGAAGTCACTGCTTCTTGTATAGAGCATAAAGATGAGATTGCGTTAAGCAAAAGAAAAGTAAAATAGTATTGGACGAGAGAAAAGAAAACAGAGTAAAAATCTGGAAAATTTCTCATTGGTCTCGACAATCTTACATTAACACATCACTAACACTTATATAGTGATCTTGCATGAAAGAACATAACTGTTCGTATTGGGACCTGACTTTTCAAACTGAATAAGAAACTACCCAATTTTATTTAATAAGTTACGATTAACACACAATCCTTCACTATACATAAACACTAACTTATATAATTATTTTAATATATGACCAAACTCAATTATAAACCAACAGGAAAATCATACCTTGTTAACCAAGTCTTGTGTAGACTTTTGTCTGGTGAACTGTGGCATATAACAATAATTTATGTCATTATCAAACCAATCTTTTGAAATCACAGCCCATAATACGAGATAGTAAACCTATGTGTGAGTATATTAATAGGTGCAATGCTACATCTTATCAGTTTTAAAATCTATTCACCACCAAACACAATCCATCATGAAATCTATTGAATTATTTAATCATACATGAAAGACAAAAACATTCTATATAAGCAAAAGACAAAAAATAAAGAAAGAAAAGTGAATGAATAAGGAATTAACATACGGTTCTCTGTGGACGTGGAGCAAATCCTCCATCGAAAGCAGGCACAACAGTTGGTAAGTTTGCATGAGCCTCCTCCAATATCTCCATTGAACTTCCGCTCGAGCTGATATCATTATGGAAGAAAGAAGGATTTGTAATGTTTGAACAACTAGATATATAAGGCTAAGCACATACCAAAAGAGTATAAGAAGTCGGATAGACCTCCTCCTCATAAATGATGAGTTTGCTTGTTCAGAACTTGAAGGCTGGAACAAATCATCTTCAGAGACTAAAAAGTCCCCTAGCAATACACCTACACGAGAGTAAAATTAATTCAATTGCAAAAAAAATTTGTTACTTTTGCTTAACTCAAAGAAGATGAAATCTGCAAATTTCGTATAAGTCAAATTGAACAGTCATAAGATATGAATGAAAAAAAATAAAATAAAATAATTTCTTTTAGTGTTAGTAATATACAAATTTCATCAGGATTACCTTCTCTAAGTTCACCATACACATATATGTAGCCGCCAACCGATGTAGCAGCATGGCGACAACGTCGCATAAGTTGATTAGGATATTGTCCATTGCTGCCACGTTTAGAAGTCCATGATCCATTTCTATCCAACCATGCACCGAAAGTAGTATCATGCACTACCCAAAAAAAAAAAAAAANTGCACTCCCCAAAAAAAAAAAAAAAAATAAGTTCATAACACCATCCATAACCATAAAAACCATTACACTCAGTTTCTCTACGCGCTTTATTAAAATCCATAAATGACCTGTGACCATTGGTTAAAGCTCAAAAAAAAGATTGGGAAACAAATGCAAAAGCAGAAAAGATAGAAAGTCATATGGAATATTAAAAGTACTTAGAAAAGAACCGGTAGATATTTACCTATAACAGCTTCTTCAGCATCGAGTAGGCGAGCCCCACTCAGGGCACCCCCAATGACATGAAATCTTGGACGTATAAAAACCTGATAAGACAGACGATCAAGTTAAGGGATTTTTTTTTTGTTTTGTGTGTATATCGCAAGTACTGTGGCGAGATTTTGGTTCTGACCGCTGAATGTTGATATCTCGGGGAAGAAACTAGGCGTGGAGCAAGAGTCCACAACCACAGACCATTAATATTTTCCAGCCAGTAAGCATCTTGCAGTGGCTGCAAAGGCAAAGCATTAGGGTGAATATATCCCAGAGAATATGGAAAACAAAGTTGGTTGTCATATAGCAAGCAAGAAAAGTTTTTTTTTTTTTTTTTTTTNTTTTTTTTTTTTTTTTTTTTTGTAACATTTCTGGTTTTATATTCCTTAAAAAGAAACGGTTACATTTGAAATAAAAATAAGAAAAAAGTGCCTTTTACCGACATCGAATACTCGGGTTGATTTAGCCCGTACAATAGATACATACATAGCGAGATTAAGCGTCTCGGAACCACAATGCTAAAGAGTTCACGTATCGCGGAATGTGCTTTCTTGCGGAGCAAGCGTTACGAATTCCCCGGTCAATTTTCTTGATCAATCCTTCTGCCGGAGTACGAGTACCAGTGAAAATGCGTGCGTTTCTTTCACGCCATAATGCGTAGATCACAACCTGCCCTGCTAGAAGACGGAGAGAGGCTAAGCAACTATCTTAGTTCTGAGCTTTCAGCCACTGAAGAAAAATAGGCCATGTGTTGAACCCCATGAACGGACAGCAAAGCTTCCTTGTACACCATCTCCAAACGTCATAGCTATACGGGCACCTTAGGAATAGGTGATCCCTGGTTTCGCCGTAGATTTCACAAAGGAAGCAAGTGTCATCTACAGCTAAGACCCATGTGCGAAGACGAGAGAGAGTAGGCAATCTATCCAAGCAACAAAGCCAAAGTGTGAAAGAGTGTTTAGGGACTGAACCTTTAAACCAAACTTGCTTGTGCCATGGGACCTCTTGACGAGGTGGCCTGACCATCTTCCAAGTGTCTGAGAATTTGAATCTATCCTTTTTCTCCCCTGAACTTGTTGCCCAAAGGTACGTGTCTTGATTTCCTTCCTCTGAGACCTCCACTGTTGTTAGGAAACATAAAAAATCCTCTATGTTTTTGCTTCGGGCTCCTCTGAATACCCAACCATTACTTGTTCTTCCATGAGCCACCTCAGAGTTGATAGGAATACCAAGTAGCATGGGACCCTTAGGTCCTAGGAAATCGATTAGCTGTCTAAAAGGAGTCCAGCTATCAAACCAGAATGAGCAAGAGTTACCATCGCCGATTTCGCAAGACAGGAAGCTCTTTGCATAATCTCTTAGCTTGAGCAGCTGTTTCCACATTGATGAGCTCTTGCTTCCGGTCGAGAGGCTCCAAAAACTCTTGCTTCTGAGTTTATTTTTACGACACCAAGCCACCCACAATGAGCCAGAGGCTGAAAACAGAAGCCAAATGAGTCGTAGGGCAAACACCTTGTTCCAATGTTTGATATCCTTGAGGCCTAGACCTCCTTCCTTTTTAGGAGTACAAACTTGGGACCACTTCACTTTGGCCTGTTTTGGAGTCTCAGCCGAACCTGACCATAGGAACCGTCTACACAACTTGTTTAGATCATTAATGCATCGCTTAGGCAAGACAAAAGCTGCACACCAATACGCAATGATAGTTTGAATCACCGAACTTATCAATTGTAACCTTCCTGCGAAGGATAGGTATTTGATATGCCAAGAATGAAGCCGCTTCCTCACTCGGTCAATTAAAGGTTCACAATCAGCCCTAGAAAGTTGGTTTGGGAGCAGGGGAAGGCCCAAATACCGGACAGGAAGCAACCCAAGAGCGAAGTTGAAGCTGGAGCTCATACAGATCTGTTCTGGCATCGAGCAGCCGGCAAGGAACAACTCCGTTTTATTGCGGTTCAAGATTAGGCCTGAGATAGTGGAGAAATAGTCTAGGAGGTTCACAATAGCCTGCAATGAGGACTGTTGCCCATCAAAGAACACCATCACATCATCAGCGAAAAGGAGGTGTGACACTTTGGGATTAGAAGCCTTTGGGTGGAACCCTATTAGGCCAGAATGACAACGAAGGTCAAGGAGACGAGAGAAAATGTCCATTCCGATGACAAACAAGTACGGAGAGAGAGGATCCCCCTGCCTGATTCCTTTCCTCCCTTTGAAGTACCCGCAAAGTTCACCATTCACCGAGATTGAGAACCTAGTAGTACTGATACACAAGCTGATCCACCTGATAAATCGGATTGGGAAATTTGTGGCTTTTAGAATATCCAACAGAAAACCCCAATCGATCGAGTCAAAGGCTTTATGAAGGTCTATTTTCAGCATCCCACGCTTTGAGACTCCCGCCTTGTTATACCCTTGAACCAGTTCAGAAGCTAATAGGACGTTCTCCACAATCTGTCTTTGCTTAACAAAAGCAGTTTGGTTAATAGAAATCATGTCAGGGAGCAGACCTTCGAGACGCCTTGCGAGCAGCTTTGCTATAACCTTATACATGGCGTTACACCAGGAGATTGGTCTAAACTCATATACTCTTTCCGCATTTGATATTTTTAGGATCATTGTGATGGCAGTGGAGTTCCAACTTGGTTCAAGCTTTCCTGTCACGAAGAACTCAGAAACCGCATTAGCCACTTCCCCTCCAACCGTCTCCCAACAACTCTTGAAGAATTCACCCGTGAACCCATCAGGACCCGGCGCTTTGTCAGATGGGAGGGCAAAGAATTCTGTTTTTATCTCCTCTATAGTGAACTGGCGGTCAAGAGAAGATCTCTGCAAGTCAGAACAACGGAAGGGTTGAATTGATTGAATGCACTCTATCAGACATGATGAAGAGCTATTCGAAGTCCCTAGCAACCCCGTGTAGTAATCGACCCAAGCAGCTTTGATGTCTACTTGATCAGTTACTATGGAGTTATCATCTAGGCGCAGTCTTTTGAGTCCATTTACTGCAGTTCTTACAGCCACACTTCTGTGAAAGAAACCGGTGTTTTGATCTCCTTCCTTGAGCCATTTAATCCTGGATTTTTGGCGTAGGAAGGTTTCTTCTGCCCGGGTTAGCTCTTTCCACACTGAGAATGCTCTTGCCTCTCGCTCTGCAGCTCCCATGTTTGGAGAGCTCAACAATTCAGCTTGAGCCGTTGTCAAAACAGCCAATGCAATCTTCACCCTTTTCTGAATCCCTGAGTAGGCGGTTCTGTTCAATTCCCTCAAACTTCCGTTTAGCTTTTTTAGTTTTTGACCCACTTGAAGCATAGAAGATCCCGAGGAAAGTGACGAATTCCATGATTCCGCCACGACCTCCTGAAACCTTTGGTGTTGCACTAGGTGGTGATTAAATTTGAATGGCCTGCAAATCCTAGGACCACTCTCAAGTAAACGAACACAGCAAGCGGCATGATCAGAGAAGATGGGCTCCTCAAATGTTATGGTCGCATTAGGGAAGCTCAGCAGCCAGTGATCATTACCCAGAACCCTGTCTAGCTTTTCGGCAATAGGGTTAAGTAGTTGGTGATTCCACCATGTGAACGGAGGACCTTGGTAGGGAAGGTCCACCAAGCCACATGAAGATAGGCAGGTTCTAAGCTCTCTGCTTCCACCAGAAACAACTTCATAATCATCCCTCCTTGAATGTTCTGAAGGGTTTTAACGTTTGATTGAAATCACCTAGAACCAGCCACGAAGAGCTTCTCAAGGGGATATCTTTAGCCAGACCTCCAAGCTGCTCCCAGAGAGTAAACCTTTCGAACCTGAGATTCGAGGCATAGACAAATTTTAATGAGAAATTAACCGCACCACTGAATAGCGATACTCCACAGGTTATATGTTGTTTAGTCTTTTGATAAACCATAAGAGAGACCTGGGGGCTCCAAACGACCCAAATCTTCCCCAAGTGAGAGTGCTCGTAGTTCGAAACTAGACTCCAATCCGGCAATATATTATTCAAAATACTCATAGCATTGTTTTCCAAAACATGTGTCTCCAAAAGACACCCAAAAATTGGTCGATGTTGATGGCACCAATTCCGAAACCTCTGCTACTTTCTGGATCATTGATCCCCCTTACATTCCAACAAAACATCAGCATGACCAAAGAGAGGTGGAATTTGAACTAGTTGCGGGGGGTAGACCCCCCCGGATAACCCGGGCCATTCTTCTTCTTGGCCTGAAATTTCTTTTTCCTTTTTGAGGTAACCGGTGTGAAGCCATCCGGTTCTTCTGTGTCAGGCTTCGGGGCTACTTTTGTTGTCCCTGTAGAATTAATTATTTCCTGGCTGGGGAGCGATAGAGCAGCTTGGGCTGGACTCTCTGCAGGAGAGGAGAGAGGAACAATTGCCTTTGAAAGGTGAACAATCTGATCTGTTATCACTGCAGAGGTAGAGGCCTTATTTGAATCGACTTGGGTTGGAGCATCCTCTTTTGCTTTCCCACGAGCTAGTGGGCAAGTCGAAACCGGATGGTAGGCTTTCTTGCAAGTCTGGCAGAGGGGAGGAGCCTTTGTGCAATGTCTCGACATATGACCTGCTTCAGAGCACAAAGGACATATGGGAGGCAAATGAGGGTAGGATACTTTTATTCTCCTTACTTCTCCACTCTCAAACTGTGCACATACTATTTCCGGAAGAGCCTTATGCAGATCGATCTCTGTGAAGACCTTAGCCACTTCAAAGTTTGTCATCTTCTCCGTCTGTTTATCTAGAAAGATTGGATGGCCCACTAAGCTCGCGATCCGACTCAATCTCTTGGGGTTGTAGAACTCAAGAGGGACATTTCTTAGCTCAATCCAAACTGGAGCAGTCTGGAGAGCCGGTTTTGAAGGTGTTACTCCTGGAGTCCATTCAGCTACAAACATCGTTGAGCCATCTATGGACCATATACCCTCCTTCAGAACTCGTTGTCTCGCCGAGATATTAGGGATCCTGAAGAGGAACGAGTTCGGTGTTTCGAGCTTCGTGACAGTGACGTCTCGATGCCATTTGCTCCACAACAGTTTAACCACCGCTTGGATTTTTCCAAATGAGGGGGCTTTTCGGTAAAACTGGCCGACAACCAAATCCTTCCAGAGAGCTTTGCTTTCTTCGATTACCTTGTTTGGGATAGTGACACTGTTCTCCCCTGAGTCCAGGACGTATGGGGAGCCACATTTTTCCAGAGTGCGGGATCCTCCTTGCACACGCTCGCACCAAGTAAGGGGCGGCGACGGCTTGGAGGAATCCCCAACAGAAGGAGGGGGAAGAGAAGAAACCCTACCTCGAGAAACGGGACAGGGAGCGTTTTTGTAAGATTTTATTCTGATATTCTGATATTCTGATATCTCTTACTTGTTTCGCAAGCAAGAAAAGTTGCACTTGACTTTTTGGACTTTCTATTGCCCTAATAAATTTCTACTAATCATTGCACAGAAGAAAAATTAATATACCACCCCATAATAGTCTCTTCCGCCGCATATCATCAAATAACCCTCATCTCCAGTACAAGCAGAAGCATACCTTAAGCAAAATATTAAACAATGAAAGAGTTAACTTAAACCAAATGATTTACAGCAGTTAATTACTTAAGCCAACAAAATTACTAACATTCTCCCACATGGCAGATCGCCGATAGGGTTCAATCTTCGCCACACATTTGGTGACTGAGTCGTATCCAGTGCCCACGTATCAGCGAGAATTTGATTTCCTACTCCATACACAAAAGGAACAAACTTGTTTTAGGATGTTTAGACATTTTCACAAAATTAAAATAGAATAATGATAACCAAAAGTGCCTTCATAGAAGCATAAGTGCACTATTGTTAGAGGGAAAAGGAAATTTTTGCCAACATAATTACTAAATACCAAATACGTAAAATTGTTCACAACTGTTTGGTGAATTAGGGATTTGTTTGAGAAAATTTCCTCTCTGAAGGAAACATATCATCTTAATGTTTTGCTACTCATGCTTGTACTATATGATGTATGCAAAGATAAACAGAAAAAACTGAATCTATAGTTACAAAAAAAAAAAAAACCAAAGAGGAAATCAATGCAGAAATGTAGATAATATATGGTACCATTTCTCCCGCCGAAAATGACAAGCATGCCATCCGCTATACCCATAACATGGCCATAGCGAGGGCTTGGAGCCACGTCCTCTTGAATCATAACCCTGGACATAACATTAATTGCGTAAATTAAATATTTCATTAATAAAGTATATAGCAAAGAGAGATTTCCTCCTCACCTCTGCCACCTAAACGTATAACTAGTCATGTCAAGAATGTAGACATCTCCGGTGCAAGGCCCCAATGGACCAATCCCACCCTACCAACCAAAGCAACATTCTCATGTGTCAAGATATGGTCTAGGCTCTAGACGACAGCAACCAAAAATACTTTTGACAATAAAGTTTAAACAAAATCTTTCCGAATCTATGTTCCGCACAATCACAATTGAGTAATCCGATTATATAAATGATCATTTTCAATCACCTGAATAGCGACCTTGGTGCCAGTTGACACAGTTGCATGACAAGCCCTGGGAGACGGAGGCACACAATCCGGATAAACCCTGCATAATACATAATATTACAAAGAAGATCCACCATTAAAACTAATTAGATCAACAATTAAAAAAAAAACCTAAAATGAAACATCAACATCAACATCAACATCTTAACAACAAATATAAATATCATCAATTACCTTGTCCACTTCTTGGTGAAAACATTAAAACAATGCACTGAATTGGTAACACCATCCAAACCTAGAAAAACAATCATAAACCAGAAACAAAGTCATCATTAGAGAGATATCCGAGATCCGAATTAAATCCTAAGAATTTCGTAAAAACTCAAACTCACTTATCTCAGGTAACAAGGATCCACGGGTCTGGACGGCAGTGCTACCGCCGAAGAGGATTAGGCGGTGGGAAACCGCCGTGAGAGTATGGCCACATCTAGGCCCCGGAAAATCCTCTTCGGTTTTGAAGAAGGCCTCTACCCTTTTGAAAGAAGGAGGTGGGTATTGCCATGAGTTGGAGGAAGAAGCCATGAGAATTTGATAAGAGACACACTGAGGTTAAGAATTCGCAGAGAAAGAAGACAGTGGAGATATCCAATTGGGTTCGTTTCCATTTTATAACCCAATTTTTGTGTGTCTCTCTCTCAAGTATTCTTTTGTTTTGGTAAGCAAATTATGAAGTTTTTAGTCAGATGAATCTTTTGTTTTGGTAAGAAAATTATGAAGTTGTTAGTTAGATGAATCTTTTATTTTGGTAAGCAAATTATGAAGTTTTTAGTCAGACATTCTTCAATGTATTTCCTTCCCGGCGATGGTGTCCAACGGTTAAGTGGCAAATGTAAAAGTACCAAATAACGAAAAAGTTGACCATTTAAAATTATAACATACACATGTTTTGAGATATATTTAGTATTTTGGAAAACATATTAAGTAAAAAAAAATGAGAAATGCATCAACAACAGATATGTAAGAAACTTGGAAAGAAATTTACAATAAATATAAAGTGTTTAACAATTTTTTTTTTTTTGTATCTTTTGATATTTACAATAATTCTATAAAAACAAAGGGTACTAAAAGGAAAACTGTGAATTTTCAACCAATCATATACTATCGTTTAGACATATAATTAATTGTTGAAAAAAACAAAATTGTACGCTGATATATTAAGATTTAAGGAATTTACATTTCTAGTATAGCGAGACCTGCCGATCAATACAACTCATCTCGGCTATATGTTCACGTTCCCGCGCTACTTTCATTGTCAAAAACAACACTTTAAGCTCCAGCTCATACCGTCATACGATATGCATCAAAAAGCTAAGTCTCTCATGATACAATCTGGAAACATAAAAACTAATTTTAAAGAGATGATGAAGAGGAATCCTCCCAAATATTGCTTTTTTTAAAAAAAAAAATTCCAAAAATACTACAAACAAAGGGGTTTTAAAGAAGTCTCCCAGAACGGCATTTTTGAGAATGACCAAGAATAAATGAATTTATAATGGTTAATAATCATAACATTTATACATGAGCTTTTCAATGACACATAAATTACAAATTGTAATGACGTAAATTTTAGAAAAGGAAAACAGGAGAATAATGAGTGAAGGAGAATCCTTTTGCAGGAAGGAAGTTACAGTTTTTTTGAGTGATTGGGAAATTTCTGACCCACATGAGACTTGTATTTTTTCAAATTGGCAAATGTTGTACTTGTGTTCCGACCCCATTCAACATCCATCCAAATCTTTAACGTCTAAACCGGATTGCCGTTAACCGCCCCCGCCTGCCCCGTGAACTCTTAACGATGATGATCGTTCAGCGGTTTTTACGGGTTTAATAAACCGTTTGATAACGGTTTGTTATTCTGTTGTTGTTGGCCGTTGTCTCTCTTAACCTGGACTTTAAGTTTCTTACCGCTTAATTGGCGACCATTCATCGTGTTAATAGCGTTTTGAGCTGCTTCTTGTGAGTCGTAACTAATGAATCCTGCGACAACAACAAAAAGAAGGATGCGTTTTTATTTTAACCGCTAATTCGGGTCTTGGGAAAACAAGGTGGTAGTTAGTGACATTAATTTGCTTACCAAAACATTTGCTTACACCAGTGGCCTTGTCTACAAAAACCTTGGCGCTTACAACCTTACCAAACGGTTGAAACGCAGCCGCAAGTTCTTGATCCCCGAAATCCCGAGGTATGTTATAGATAAATAGATTTGCACCTGCCGGTCCTGAACACCAAAAACATTGTTTTAGGTATCAGTCTCGCATAACAACTAGACAGTAATTAGCATCAAATTCTTATATGTTCTTGTTTAGGACTAAACCTTCAGTTTGAACCGAGGAAGGTGTTGATGCGCCGTTGTTAGAAATGCCAGGTGGAACCGTGATCATCCCTCTAGGAAACGCCATTGGATACTGAAGACCATGATAACTGTAGTTTCCAAGAGCCATTGGGAAGTTTCTACGGGCGGCTAAACGCGGTGGAACAGACTCGGTCAAAGCGGCTCCCTGCAATGCGTTATTGTTACCTTGGTTCGGTGGTATCACATTGTGAAATGCAGGTTGAGTCTGGATTGGTGGTAGCATGTACCCATAAGTTCCTGGTGCCTGTTATAGAGTAAGAATAGTTTCAAATATAAAACTTTGAAACAAAAAACTACAACTTTTAAAATTTCAAAATCTAAATTCCTACTACAAACGGATAAACTCAAGAGTAATTTATGTGAATCTGTATGTGAATACGTGTTTGTTTTGGTAAATAGTTTTCTCACGATAATATTTAGTAAACAAAATGCTGATGCTAGATTTTATGATAAATCAGTCAAGAAGTAGATGAGAGAGCCAGAACTTACATGATAACCATATCCATTGTAAGGAGGAACATAACTCATGGGTAAGGCTCCAAACAGCGAGGGGTTTTGCGGATCAGAGTTAGCGAGTCTGGAGGCATGAGATTGAGCTTTTTGAAGTCTTCGGGCTTGTCTTTCCCTTTCTGTGTCTGCCCATTTGACAACCAAAGGAACACTCGAACCCTAAAAGAAACAAAAGAATGTGATATTATCACACTCTCCATAGAAGTCTTTGTAGAAGTTGTAGTAAGCACACACCTCCATTATATGTTTTCCGTTAATGGCTTCCATAGCAGCGACCGCTTGTTCTTTAGACTCATACTTCAGAAAAACACAGCCTAAGAAATATCAAAATGAACCTAAATGTTAGTCAAAACTTTGGTATATATAGAGCTAATTAAATAAAGATGCACAATCAAATGATGGATATGCCTTTGCTAGTTTGTAGAGACCCTCTTAGAATCTGCACATCCTTGATGGTTCCGTACTTGGAGAATACGGATAAGACTTCAGCTTCAGAGACATTCTTTGGAAGCATTCCGACAAAAAGTTTGTGCTCTGGATTGCAAAAACAGTCAAGAGCATCCATCAGATTGATGGGATACAGATGTACCAAAATGCGGCAACTTTTCAGAAAGAAAGAAAACAGAAGCATCTTGCATACCTAGTCTTTCCAACTCGCCATCTGCATACTTAACTTGCAACGGACTAGATGCCTGAAAATAACATAAGAAAGTAAAGGTTATAATGTGAGAGAGCGATAAGAGTGTATATAACCTATAAGCATCCTAATGTTTCACATACAGGCCACGGAAAGATTGAAAGAAGCAAGGATACATACACCACACCATACTTTTGTTACACATCGCTTTAACCTGTATGATTGAATACTAAGTTTTCCTTTGCCCTATTATCAAGATGAATCAAGTTCTCACCAAAGAAGGCTCAACATACTTTATAGTAGCGATCAATCAACAAGAAGTCAACAAACTGAAGCAAAAGTTTCCCTGGCTCTATGGATTCCTATAATTTCGATCCACAGATTTTATAGCTTTCTGAATCTCGCACGTTTTGGTGATCCGTACATATCATCTATAGTGACTCAATGTGCTTTCTTGGGTTTGAAGAAATCATTTAAAGAACGTTTTAAGCCCATGTCATCAGATTCCAACAATCAATGCTCCGGTCGGGCAGATACTGATCGACCAAATCAGATTCCATGATTCATTCTATACATGCAAAACTCTGAAACAACCAAATCTAGAATTAACAGGGGGGAAAAGTACAATGCAGATCGAGAGACAAAAACGGATAAAAAGGAGTGAAAAAAAAAAAAGCAATCTCGAGATTCCAACCCGCTTGAAAAATGTGCAAAAAGATCAATTATTTTAAGGTACATAAACATCACATTCGAGCAACAGAAAAATCAAGCAAAACAGCTTCAGAAAATGGAAAGAATGATAAAAAGTCATAACTTACCCCAGGCAATGTCTTCTTGTTATGGCAACCATTGACCACCTTGTCTGCTTCTTCCCTTGAAGGACATATCAGAAAACAGCATCCTAAAATTCCAGGAGAGAGAAATTAGGGTTTTCAGGATTCAAAGAAAAAATAAAAGACGAAATCACGCGCAATCAAAAACCCTTCTCCGCATTCTTGAACAGAAAAAAAAAACAGAGGAAACTCACAAATTAAAAAGAGTCCAAATTAAACGAGGAAGACGGAGAAAACAGAGGAGGGCATATAGAAATTGGAGAAATTGGGGCTTTTCTAATCCAAAAATGAAGACGAATCACACGAATCAAAAACCCTTTTCAAGTATTCCCGTAACAGGAAAAAAAAAACAGAGGAAACTTCTCCAATCAAAATTAAACGAGGAAGACGGAGAAAACAGAGGAAGAAATTAAAAAAAAACCTCGGGAAGCTCGCGTTATCTTGTCCTTAATGATGTTGACTTCGTTGACGATGGAAAATTCCTGAAACAATGCGAGGAGCTGAGTCTCCGTCATGTGCTTCGGAACTTGTCCGACGAATAGCTTCACCCTCTCTTCGTTCCCCTTCGTCTCCTCCGCCATTGTTGTCTCTTTCTCTCTCTCTCTCTCTTGACTTCGTCGTCGTCTTCTTCTTCTTCTCTTTACAGGTTTCTTCCTCTATATTTATTTACTTCTTTTGAAAAAACAAAAATTATGAAGAAAAATAGGGAATTTCTAGATGGCAAAGTTGGGTTTAAATTAAATACTGACTAAATCTGGGCTCGTTGTTATTACTATATTACGAAACTGCCATTAAACAGCTGTACAAAGAGGAAGGCGAGCCTGTGGGATGCGAGGGAACACTTTGGATTGATTTGTCTGATTAAGGGATTGTCATGCTAAATTTACGAAATTATCCTTCATTTTACCCGCGTTTTTATTCTAAGCTGGCAGTATTTTTGTCTTTTTGGTTTAAATAGCTGTCAATTTTTAAACGAATTCAAATTCCAAATTTTTATATAGTTTTGGTCAATATGATTTTTTTTGCTCTCTTCCGAATTTTGTTGTCGGTTAGTTTATCCTACTATTTTCTATAAGTTCCACCTGATTTTTAATACGTTGTAGATTTTTTTTTTTNTTTTTTTTTTTTTTTTTGTCAACAATACTCCATTCATTAAATCAATGTTGTTCGGTCGGAATGTCGCTCTTGGAAGCTAACCGAACCGACTCATTATGACTTACATGGGAAAAAAGAACTCCTCGTGCTCTAGCCCCCTTGGCAAGGGAATCGGCACGGAAATTAAACTCCTAGGTATTAATGCTAGAGAGAATATATCGAAAAATGATCTAAGCGACTCAAAATAGTCTAGCTCTGACATAAACCCCGGCCAGTCCTGTGGTTCCTCTATCATATGAATCAAGTCCGAACAGTCCGTCTCGACTCTCACAGAGGGGTATCCCCTATCTCTAAGGCAAGCCATTGCCCATAGTAGTCCATCAAGTTTTGCATGTAGTGGTGATAAGCTTCTTCTGCATCCTTGTGCTCCAAAGCTTTTCAAACCTGTGACATCTTGGAGATACCACCCAAGACCGCTCGTCGGTCCATGCTCGATCCAAGAGGCATCAATACGGCACAACGGGGTTTGGGGGTTTGCTGGGGGAGCATTCTCCTCTTCGGTTAGTCTTAGGTTATCTTCTTCCTCTACCGTTTCCTCTGTGTCTCCGCTATTTGCGCATCTCCAAACTTCTGCCTCTATAGTAGCAAGTTGAAGTGTCTTCATCGGGGAGATTTCCTTCCCATTGAAGACTTTCTCATTTCTCGCTTTCCAAATATACCATAAAATCCAAGGATATGTATCTCTTTGTGGGTCAGGGCTACCCAACTTTTTTGTCCTCCAGAATAGAAAATCCATATTTCTGTATAAGGATGTACTCGGGAAGCAACCCGGAAGGGACGGAAAGTCCGAAAGAGCCAATACTTGTAAGGCAGGGGGACATTCAAAGAGAAGATGATTTATTGTTTCCTCTAGTGCGCCACATCTGGGACAGCTCTTGTCCGTTCCTAAATGACGGAAAGCAAGACGTTGGCAGGTCGCCACACACCCGGAAAGTGCCTGCCACATGAAGTGTTTTAGTTTTCTCGCTGTTTGGGTCTTCCACACCTGGCTTTTTAGACAGGTGATACTTGGTTCCAAAACTTCTCTAGTTGTTCTAGCAATGTTTCTTCTTCTAGTCAGATCATATCCTGACTTTACCGTATAGATCCCTGATTTAGTATGGTTCCAAGCATAACCGTCCAATGTAAATAGGCGACTAGGTCTCAACCCTAGGATGAGGGGGATGTCCTCGGGTTGGAATAATTGTCGAAGGGCTTGTTCGTTCCATTCTCTTGTATCTTGTAAGATCAGGTTATGCACGAGGAGAGTTGGATCTCTGAAACCTATGTGGTTCAATCCTCTTGGGGGCCGGGCCTAAATATCTGGGATCCATAGTTCACACCAAATCCTGGTATTGAAGCCCGAGCCAATAGTTTTTCGAAGCCCCCGTCTCAGCGTTGTAGATTAAAAAACAGGTGTCTACATTTTTAATTTTGACAAAGAAGATTTTGGGTTCGTGTGAAGGTCCAAATCAAATAGACAAACACAAACACAAAAGAAACTTTTTGTATACAGTTGGGCAGTTGACAATATACATTCGGAGACGGCTATATTTACAACGAATATTGATTTTAGTGTAATATAATAGTAGTATATTTTAGAAAACAGTATGTTACATAGTTGAAATTATAGTTGGATATTCCAATCTAACTAAACAACCTCCCAATTCAAACTGTAACTTTTCCAACTGAAACTGAATCGATTTTTTTGTTTTGTTTATAACTTAAATCGTTATTTTGCTTCAAACAAACTGAAGTAAATCAGACCAAACTTAAATTTAGTACAACCACATCAAAACAAAACAAAAAATTACTAAAAAATCATATTTATACTATAGAAATTCAGTTAATTTAATTTGATTAAATATTATACTAAACGAAACTGAATGAATTGAACCGAATAATTTTTGTTTTTCCAATCTGTCAAAAAAATAAAGAAAATAATGGCAACGTAGACTGAATAAATACGACTAAACTTGGGGGAAAAAAATAAAAAAATACGACTAAAGCGAGTTGACCGTGGAATTTTTATCCGTAACGAGAGATCAGAAGGTACAGAAATGTAAGGGTAAAATAGTCAACGTGAAAGAAGGTTAGAATCGTAAATATAAGGAAATACGAATCGTAAATATAAGGAAATACGAATGGCAAAAACATGAAGATGACAGACTGTCCTGCCATTCGCCAAGTCTACAACGGAAAAGAAAACCAAGAGCAGCTCCGATTCTCTGCAACTTGGTGTAATTAATTTCTTAGATTACATCAAGTTTCGCAAAAATACCACTGACTTTATTCAACTTTACGTTTTGACCCCACATGTTTTCTGATTATGTACATGTGTGTGAATTAGTCCTTGATAATGTAGAGTAATTAAGAAGAAAAAAGTCTAACACTTGCATCTCAATTTAGTATGTTTTTAAGTGGATTTGTTTGAATTAGTCATTAAAGAGTAATAGTAGAGAGTAATTAAGAAGAAGAAAGAAGACTAACCATTGCCGCTCAATTTAGCATGATATCGTCTAAAATAATCTCCACTATAATTAATAAAACTATACGTAAACGATTATGATCTCTATTGTATTTCTTCATGAAGAAGTCAATACTATTAGCAACAACAACAAAAATATATGAAGACTTACGTAATGAAATATTTTGACATATCAATCAACTATTAATTATTATAGTAAAATATAGATTGTTAGATCAATCTACTATATCGAATCTAAATAACGTGCTTTAGAAAGGAAAAAAAAGGGGTTAGATTCGACATTCTCATGTCATTTCTACATTGAATTCTATTAGAAACATTTCTTTGGGAACGTAGACGACGTCGTATTCCGACCTTTACGCACATACACGACCGAATAAAATGACAAAATTGCGTATGTAAAATAGCACCGTGAATTACCAGAAATATTTTTGCTGTTTTGGTTAATACTTAAATTCACTGGTCCTGTCTTAGATGGATAGTAAAAGAACTCAAATCTTAAGTTCTCAGTTCAAGCTGCATGATTGAAAAGAAAAAAAGTAAAAATTAACTTTTTCTCATCCTCAGAAATCAGAATCAACGGTTTGAAGTTGCAAGTTGCTGTCATGTTTCTGTTGATAGATGACAAATTGCTGATACTGTTTTATTTGATCTTTATATATCTTCAACAAAACCACATCCAACTTTGTATAAATAAAAGAACATTATCAGAATCTACAATAACTGCTAAAACTTTTAAACAACTTATTGTAACCTTTTAGTACACACAAGAACAAAAATTACAGAATTAAAGAACAAAAAAATTTGATTTCAAAAGAAAGAACAATTAAATAAACAAAAACAGAACTACATAAAATGTAAAACAAACATCCATAGACTTGGCTATAACTATAATCCTATGAAGCCTTACACTAACTACTTTTGAGTATACCCTACCTGTCACAGAGTACAAAGATGTTTAGAGAAAGTTCCTCAGTTTCTTCTGTGTTCTTGATCACACAGACCTCTCAGTTTTTTCAAGAGTCAAGAGCTCTCTGGGAGTAGAATCTGTCGTTGGGAGGACCCAATTTCCCACTACTCTCCCCAAAAACCCTTCAAGCTTAATCTTCTTAAACTCAAACGGCTTCCACATCTGTTGCTTCCTCTGAGAATCATCACCTTCCTTATTACGCCTTGCAACAACGGAAGAAACACATTTCTTGAGCTCAGAGTTCTCTTCTTTAAGCATTTGTATTGCTAAACTCATTTGCCTTATAGCTTCTCTCTTTTCTTCATCTTTCTCTCTCACCATTTCACTGTAAACCTTATTCTCCTCTCTGAGCCTCTCTATCTCTTCCTTCATCATCTCACAATTTCCACTATCTTCACTGTAATTGACTCGGGATGATTCCATTTCCTCGACGATGCCATCGCTTTCACCTTCATCGACCCATTTGTTTTCACCGTCGTCTATTTCAGACTCTGCGTACTCGTCATGAGCCTCACAAGCCTCGGACCAAGAAGACTCATCACAAGTTGATGATTTCTCATGACTCTCTGAGCCATGTTTGTGCACAGAAGAGGGTCTCAACAAGTCGTACCTCTCGGCCAACGAGCGATGTAAACGGTAGAATTCTTCGACCATAGCTATAAGCTCAGGCCTTTTCTTGTAATACATCTCAGCTCGTGCGGCGAAAGAATCCGCATCCTCATCAATCACTCTCAGCATTTCTCTCGTCTTTTCATCCAGTTCTTCAATTACAAAAATCAGAATTTCAGTGTCAAATCTCAATGACATTGACCACTTTTATCACTACTCAAAAATGTGTCAGAAAAACATAAACACAGATTTCATTTCCTTCGTCTCTTCATCCAATTATTTCCATTACAAAATCAAAATTCACCAAGTCAAAATCTCAATTAAATAAAACTCTTTGATCACAACTCAAATGTTCTCACAAAACCATAACCAAAGCTTCGAAACCAAAAGGGAATCATCTTCTCCAATTATCACCCAAATTCAACCAGCAAAACCCAGAAAGAAATAAAGTTACCGGAGAGAGTAGAATGAAGCCATAGAGAGAAATTTGTCGTGTTGTGATTTCCAATCCACCACCATTTTGATGACTCCATCACCATCTTTTCACTCTTCTTAAAGCTTTCCACCACTCAAAATACAAAAAAAAACACACAGATTCTTCAGTTTACATTTTCCACTCTGAAATCCAATCCAAGACTCGCTCTTTGACTAAGCATATTTAGTTTCATCCTCAACAACAAAGGAAAAACAAAAAACCCAGATACAGATGACTCGGAAATTACCAACCTCGGTGACGGATTCAGTTTATACGGAGAAACGAACCAAGACTCACTAAAACGGCGCCGTCTCTTTCCTCTTTCTCTTCTTCTTTCTTCTTCTCCGCCTTCTCGATTTTGTAGGCACAGAGCAAATTTAAGGACGCATGTATTCTTCATTAGTTCGTTCTTTAGTGATCTTTTAACCTTTGACATCATTGTCTAGCCAATTGCATGTTGCCACGTGTGATCTTTAGAGTAACACGCAGCTCCTGGCAATTTACGGAGATACCCCTGGAGATTAAGCGGCGGATGACATGGCAGCATTACACTGTTTATCACCTTAAATTACGTTTTCACCCCCTCTATGTACATATTTTGGATTGGCAGATTTCGTTAATCAAACGAGTTATTTTTCCCTAAAATAGCGATTTTAAATTCAAAATTTCCTTAAAAAACCACACAGAATATTATGCACTGCACTGATTTCCTCCCTATGTAAGCTTTTTTATTTATTCTTTTGATGTTTTTTAGGTATCAGTATAGTGGAGATTTATATATACGTAGCTACAAAACGGGGGTAGTTTGGGAAATTATGTTCAGTTGATAGATACGAAAATTATCTTAATGGGCCCCACGAGGCCATGTGGGCCGTGGCGAGCGTAACACGCAAAAGGTGTTTGTGCAACGGTCGATAAAACTCTTTCCGCAACTTTCCGTGCTTCGTGTCAAGAATAAGACAAAAGCAATAAATATAAATAATAATAATTTCATTATTTAGTTCTTTTTCCCAAATACGACAAATGAATCCTATTTTTCTGTTGTAACAAGTTTGCAAGGATGTAAATGGTAACTAATCTTAGCTTTGAATAGTGTTTGACGTTAATGGTGCTTTAATTTTGCACTATTTATAGATTTAAAGTATTAAGAGGCGTTAAGCACATTTAAAAAACTAAAAAACTAAACTTTTAACATTTAATGTATTGCTTTAAATTGGGTATAATTGATTAGAAAATTTTATAGCTAAGGTGTTTAAATCGCTTGGGTTATACCGTGCTGAACACCATCTCTCTCTTTGGAAAAGCTCAAAATTTCAAATCTTTCAGTAATTTGTTTTGTTTTGTTTTGGGTTCTTGACGAGATGAATTGGATTAGAGTTATCAATTGTGAAACTATCTGCATTGGTAAGTTTTAACTTTTAACACTGCTCTAAGTTGTGTCTACGTTGCCACTGCAAATAAAGAAACGAAACGACAGCGTTTTAGACGCATCTTTTCGTTGCCATTGCAAATAAAGAATCGAAACGACAGCGTTTTAGACGCATCTTAACATGCAGAGCACCTTACAAACTCTCTTTCTCCATCTCTTCAGTAATCTAATCCTCTAAAGCTGTTCAAAACTAACAAGAAACAATGGAAATAAACTCACTCGTCTCATTGAAACACGGACTAGATCCACTCCTTTGGGTTGATACAAGCATCCAATAGCTTCCACTCTTCGGTCCCTTCTTCCGGTTTCTGCACTCACAAACACCGTTCACTACACTGTGATATTCGAACGAGTTAAGATTTAAGTGTCTTCACATATGGGAAAAGGAACTTACATGGTCATATTCCCATCTTGCTGAAAGCGGAAGAGAGACAAGAATGCTCTCTATTCTCCCTCCTGTCTTCAGACCAAATGTCGTTCCACGATCATATACCTTTCCAATCATTACAAATACATTAGAGAACACGGTTCATAACGAAGGATTGGAGAGATGGGAGTGAAAACAGAAAAACCTAAGTGTCTGATTATAATACCAAGTTGAATTCGACATATCGCCCTCTTCGCAACTGTTGCCATGCCTTGTGCTGCTCTGTAAATTCTGTGTCCTTCCTTTTCTCTACTATAGGTATATAAGCCGGTACCACTGAGTTGGCACATTCTGTGAATCCCAATCACTAGATTAGCCGACCAAGAAACTAAACCCGATTATAATAATCTTTTGTTGTTCATTAGCGATTGACCATTAGTCCAGTACCAGTGGAAAATGACAGAAGCATTTCTTGATCATAGTCATTAAGATCATCAAAAAATATTCCTCCAAGTCCTCGTCTCTCACCACGGTGCTGCAAGCAAGGTCAAAGAGTTCTAACATTGTCAAAGCCCTCACACAAACAATAGGCTTATCAAAGTCTTATCAATGTGCCTACCCTCACACAAACAATAGACTTATCAATGTATATCCCTAAACACAAATTTAAAACTAAGGCCTTCAGTTCCATAAAACGCTTAAGATCTCACCAAAAAAAAAAATCGGAGGAAAATAAAGGGCACACCTTGATGTAAAAGTAGTCATCACACCATTTCTTGAATCGGGGATAGAAGGAAGGGTCGAATTTGTCACAGGCTTGCTTTTGAATCTACAACAAGAAAGATAAGTTAATATATGAGCAACTACATGATCATAAAGCTCATATCTTTAGAGAAGAAGGAATAAGGGTAAGACCGAATGGAAATGCTTGACATCCTCTTCGAAGATGTAAGCTGGTGTGAAATCAGTGCCACCGCCAAACCACCATTGCCTCGGAGCTCCAGGAACATCTGCGCGTTGAAAAATGGCAAATCAATGCTGTTGTCCAAACAAAAAGATTCAATAATTTTACATTTTCGCAGAGAATATAGCTTTTACCCTTTGGAGCATCCGTCTCGAAATAGCGATAATTGAAATGCAGAGTTGGGGCAAAAGGGTTTTTGGGATGCAAAACCTAGAATCGCACAGAAATGTTGATGATTTTGCTTTGTGCGGATGAAAGATGAAAACCCAAATCGTAGAATTGAAGGGAGAGATCATTACCGAGCTGACTCCGGCGGCGAAGAAGGGAATCGGGCCAGGTTTCTGATCGGAAGCTGAGCCTTTAGCGGCTCTGTATGCTTCAGGAGGCATAACACCGTAAACCACAGAGACATTAACTCCAGCCTTCTCAAAGACATTTCCGTCCTGCAAAACACGGCTGATTCCGCCGCCTCCGCCTGGTCGGGACCAAACATCTTCTTTGAACTTAGGACCTCCTTCAACAGCTTCAATGGCCTCGCAAACGCTGTCTTGAGCAGCCCTAATCATAGTCTCGAAACGAGCCCTGACGGAAGAAGCTGAAGAAGAAGAGTGAGTGGCATCATCAGAATCCCTAAGGAAAGTGAAGGGTCGCTCCGTCTCGGGGACTTCTTTCTCGATTGAGACTGAACATCGCAAAGCGAGATTGGGTTTATTCCCGATTGGACGGGAAAAGCGGACGGAAGAGAGATTGGGAAAAGGATGAAGACGATGAGAGGAGAAGCGGGCGAAGGTAGGAGAAGGAGAAGAAGAGGAAGAGAGGAGAGTGGAAGAGTGAGAAGCCATTATTTTCGGGATTGATCCGAAATTGGATTTGATGTTGAAGAGGATGGAGATGCTAAATGATAAGAAGTCGTCGTCGTCCACTGATTTTGACCGCTTCCTTCCTCTTTGTTAAACAACAGTCCCTTGTTTTGTTTCTCTTCTCTTCTCTTCTCTTGAAAACCAGACCAGAAACAAACCACAAACAGGATCGCCGTTTAATATTGTCGGACCGAATTCAACCTCTTTTCCATTGGGCTTGTACCCCCAAGCAAATTAGGCCCAAATTAGACATCCGGTTTATGGTATCCCATTAAGGTTCCGGTTCAATACGGATAACAGGCTATCAGTGTATGCGTAGTGTCATGATAAGCTATCATCAGTGTCGCAAAACCTGTTTTTATTCAATTTATGATAAGCTATCAGTGTAAGCGTAGTGATATTACGTAATCGATAAGAAAATAAAAACCTCCAAAATTTGCTGCGATCCCTTTACACGTTGAAGCCAAAACCTTCTCTCTACAGAGTCTCCGGGTTCTGAAGACTAAGTTTATGTTATGAGAGAATTCCAAAAGCAGTCAAATAGTTATTCTGACTAAATGTAAATCTAAATCTAAATCACAATTATTTTTTTTGCTCTGTCTTTGACTTGTTCTTCTTCTCTAGGAAATAACCATGCTCAAGCTTATCAGTAAGATAATTAGAAACAAAATAAGATTAATGTAAGCAAATATTCTCATAACAACTCGGAATTTCTCTAGACTAATTTATATATCTCCCCGGTTCAATTGATCTATTTCACAACTCCCAACAATTTCAGCTGCTTCCTTACATACTCTCGTTTTCTTCTTCCCCTCTTTCACTCTTTCAGCCTTACATTCTACTTTTGCCTCTCGTCGATCTCTGCAACAAATTTCCATACGAGAGATCCATCGTTCTCCGCCTCTGAGCATATTAAGGATTTGATCAACCATAGACAGTTTGAACATGGCCTTTCCGGTTGTTCCGACAGATTTGGGGTTGGTGAGGCGTTATCTTCGCAACAAAATCTATAAAAAAGACAGCAGTCTCATCAGAACTATGAACGTCTACCAAGACCATCCGTGGCGTCTTGATCACGACCCAAATCCTCTCTTCAAGCCAAACCAATGGTACTATTTTGTTCCTAGGACTAAACGAGGTGTCAACTCAGTCAACCGGACTGTACCTACAAACGGAGAAAGCCCAAGAGGCACATGGAGAATCACTGGCGTAAAGCCAAAAAAGATCTACGACGTTAACGACAAGGTGAGGCTTACAAGCAAAGTCTCGTGTACAACAAAATAGTGATGGGAAAGCCAGTGAAGACTTATTGGCTCATGACCGAGTATTCCCTTCACAAGGGTGATGACGATTTCCAATATTTGGTCTTGTGTTGGATCCGACACAAAATAGAAAAGGACAAGGAAGTCAATCCTGCTTTCGTTCGTTGTCCCTCCTGCTCCTCGAGTGGAGAACAACAACAACAACAACATCGTCTTACCGAACCAAGAGCAACAAGATGTTGATTTTGCTAGTGAGATTGAGATGATGGTGATGCTAGAAGAAGACCATGGTGACGTCAATCAACATCAGCAACAAGAACAAGAGCAAGATACACCGATTCTTCTACCGACGACGACGCAGAACAACAACAACAGCATCATCAACCAAGATAAAGAGCAGCGATTTCAACTCACAAGAAGCTTTTTCAAAACCATATTGCTAGATGTTTCTCCAGGTTTTGGTTCAGCCTCATCATCCACTTCTTCACCTTTTGCTACATCCTCCACCATGTTATCCTCATTTTGGTCTTTCGAGACAATGGTCTGATACAGTTTAGGAAAAAAATCAGAAGAGCATTAAACAAAAGCCTCAAACTTTCCTAAACAAAAACACAAATTGCAACTCAAAGACAACTGATTTAACGTTATGAAAGACACAGAAGAACATTAAATTGAAACTGAAACGAGAGATAAAAGAAGCGACTCTCGTTCATACTAACAACTTCATGGGCATCTTCTAGATTGGTTCTCTTCATCTTCTTATTAGCCATCACAGTGCTCACTACACCAGAACCGGAGAGATCGACATACTTGACTCCTTTGAATCTTCTACATCGCAACGCCTCGATAACGCTGTCTCTAATATCTTCAAGCTAAGATCTTCATTAGCATCCTCATCGTCTTCGTCTTCGTCTTCATCGGAGCCATCTCTAATGGCTGCGATGTTCATCTTTGAATCTCTTTTTCTCTGACTTTGCAGCTCACTGGCCATCTTTTCCTGAAAATTAGAGGTGTAAAAAAAAAAAAAAAGTCAAAACCCAATTCAGTAAAAAAAGTCATGACCCAATTCAGTCAAAAAAAAAATTGGGTATGATGAGGATGGTCGAGGCCCAACAGGTCGGCCCAGGTAGGTTCAACTAGTGGGTCCAAATTGGGCCAGCAGGTCGGTTTAAATAGGCCCAACGAATCGGCTTAGATTGGCCCAATTGGTCAGTCCAGATCGCCGGCCCAGAACGTTTCAACTGCCAACCTAACTGTCAGCCCAAATAGGTTCAATTGCCAGTATTTTAGTCCAGATTGGTCCAACTTTAGGCCCAAATCGCCCATATAGACAGCCCAACTTATGGCGCAAATCAGTCCAGATGGTCGGTCCAAATAGACTCAAATCGGCCTAGATGGTCGGCCTAAATAGGCCCAATTCGGCCAGATGAGTTGGTCGGCCCAAATTTTCGGTTCAGGTAGACCCAATTTCGGCCCAATCGGCCATGGACTGCCCAACTTACAGTCCAAATCGGCCCAGATGAGCTGGTCAGCCCATATGTCCAATTGTCAGCCCATCGGTCCAATTGTCGGTCCAATTTCGGCCCAGATAGACCCAATTTTCGGCCCAGATAGGCCCAACTTTCGGCCAAGATAGGCCCAATTTTCGGCCCAACTGTCGGCCCAGATGAGCCCAACTTTCGGCCCAATAGGCCCACCTTTCGGCCCAATTTTCGGCCCAACTTTCGGCCCAGATAGGCCCAACTTTTGGCTCAGATAGACCCAACTTTCGGCCCAGATAGGCCCACTTTGCGGCCCAAATCGGCCCAACTGTCGACCCAATTTTCCCCCAGATCGGATCGACGTACGGCCCAAATCGGCTCAACTCTCGGCCCAAATTGTTGGCCCAAACAGCTGGTCGGCCCAATCGTCCCAGATCAAATGCTCCGCCCAGATCGATCCAACTGTCGGCCCAGATATACCGCCTTTCGACCCGAATCGGTCCAAGTGATCGACCTAGACCCAATTTTCGACTCTGGACGGACCAAATCAGCCAAACCGGTCGATTTCAGAGATGCCCAACTGGTTATTAATATTTTTATATTGCTTATTTACAAAACTGATCAAGATTTTTTGGAATTCTCAAAAACGCCTCCATTTACACAACTTTGTTTATCACGACTCTTTATTCCCAGAAGAGAACAATATGTTACTGATTATGTTTGCATGCTGCGTATATAAAACATAAATATTGGTTCATTGCATCAAATAAAACATAAATATTGGTTCATAATCAAATAACCAATCGATCAACTAGATTGGATGCACAAAAAGCTGGTGGGAGAAAAACCCAAAAGAAACAATGTAGATAAACAAAACATTGTAAACTTAAAGATCGATAAATAGTAGAGCAAAGGATGAATGATTATTAAAGGAAAGTCTCAGTAAAATCCATTGAAATCAAAGAAATTGCAGTTTCTGCCAAGGGGTTCT
>OVAY01000184.1:0-82063 GCA_900406395.1 Kernera saxatilis | reverse complement strand
GCTCGATGCTGAGATGGCTGGTTTCTGGGCCAAGCTTCCGTTGATTCGGAAACTACTCTTGTCTCATCCTGAGATCGAGTTTCTATGGTGGATGGACAGTGATGCGATGTTTACGGACATGGTGTTCGAGCTTCCATGGGAGAGGTACAAAGATTACAACCTTGTGATGCACGGTTGGAACGAGATGGTATACGACCAGAAGAATTGGATTGGTCTGAACACGGGGAGTTTCTTGCTTAGGAACTCACAGTGGGCGCTTGATCTCCTCGACGCTTGGGCTCCGATGGGTCCGAAAGGGAAGATCCGAGAAGAAGCGGGTAAAGTCTTGACCCGGGAGCTCAAAGACCGACCCGCGTTCGAAGCCGACGATCAATCGGCGATGGTCTATCTCCTGGCGACGGAGAGAGAGAAATGGGGGGGCAAAGTTTATCTAGAGAGTGGTTATTACTTGCACGGTTATTGGGGGATTTTGGTGGACCGGTATGAGGAGATGATCGAGAATCATAAACCGGGTTTCGGAGACCATCGGTGGCCACTCGTCACGCATTTCGTCGGGTGCAAACCGTGCGGGAAATTCGGAGATTATCCGGTGGAAAGGTGTCTCCGGCAGATGGATAGAGCCTTTAATTTCGGAGACAATCAGATCCTTCACATGTATGGGTTCACGCATAAGTCGCTAGGTAGCCGGCGCGTCAAACCTACGCGCAACCAGACGGACAGGCCCCTCGATGTGAAGGACGAGTTTGGGCTGCTTCATCCGTCGTATAAAGCGGTCAAGGCAACGACGACGACGTGAGGAATACTGATTCGTTGTTTTTTTTGCCTTTAGCACGTTTATATTTCATTCCATTTTATTTGTTTGTAGTTTCCTTAATTAAGTTATATGATTTTATCTCCCATTGATGGTGGAGTCGTGAATGGAGTATTTAATGATTTGTTCCTTATAAATTTAATTGTAGACGTAATTTCATAATCAGTTTGGGAAATGATTTTCTGTAGACTTACCAATGTATAAATATTCATAATTACTGGTTTTGCTGAAAATTTTGTTTATTACATACTCTCTCTGCTTTTTAATAATGTATTTTTTTTTTTTTTGAATTTTCACACATATTAAAAAAAAAATAATGCTTAGCTACAAATGCATAGTTTTTTGTACTTAATCAGGAGTTTGTTTATACAGAGTATTTAAAAATATGACTAGTTAATCACAATACCAATACCAAATTTAGCGAGAATAATATTACAGTCTTAACCCTGGTTTTAGTTTCGTATGTCTATCAATAAAAGTATTTACTTGTCATCTGAACATATAGCACAATGACTATCATAACCCTCCTCAAGAAACATCCTCGCGATCCTCCCGTTGGCACCACACGGCCAAAACCCGCCGGGCCGGTGCTCGTCTCCGGTTCCGTATATAACCCTGAGGATCTCTTGCGCTGTCCGGTCATAAGAGAGAGAGTATAGATCGGCGGCGAGGATGTTGCTGGTGGTGCGATTCTCCGCACCAAGCCACAGTGGTACGCACAAGCCTTCGTCTTTGATCCCGCACATACCGAGCTCGTTACGGAGGTTAGATATCTCGTTGGTCAGCTCAGCCACCGTGACTCCGCCGTATTCCTCCACCGTCTCGTTCTGTCTCTCGTACAGGAGCGTCCTTATCACTCCGTCTTGACCCGATTCCACCCCCAAAAGACCCGCCACAAGCTGATTATATATATTAATCTTCATTAGTTGCAAAGTATTAATTAATTCGATCATACGAATCACTATGATACAGTATAACTTATATACGAGGTTATTAGTCACTTAAACTCATTTATACCCTAAGTGTATCCAATAAGATTATACCAAAAAGTGTATCCAATAACGTGAGTATAGCTAGTGTTAATTAGTAAAGTACGTACTCAAACATATGCTATTTTCAATATGACATTATTATTTCACTAGGATATTTTCATAAAATTAAGTGAAATTTTATGTTTGAACGAATATTTATAACCTCTTAGGTTTATTATGTTTTAAAATAATTTGCGAATATATATTTTTTAGACATCCGATAAAATTAGAATGGTATATATTAGAAAAGATTAGCATGGTCCATGCAAGCACAAATCAAGTTATCCAAATTAAAAGAAAAAAAAATATATCATATTTTCAATACTTATTTTGTAAAATCCGTACATAAATATCTTCTTGTTTTGCTAAATTATATATAATCACAATTGGTTACCCGTTTGATATTGAAGTAGACAAGGTAAGGGATGGTTCCGACGTATCCGGTGAGGCCAACATAAGGGATATAGTATGAAGCTAAAAGATAGTTGAGTGAATTCGCATAAGGATCAAACCGCGGGTTCGACCTGCGGCCAACCGCTCTGTCCATAAACATCGCAAAATTTGCTCTCGTCAGATTCAACAGCGGACGCGGAATCCCTCCCGTCAGATCCGCAATCGCCCTTCAAAACAAATTTCATCTCCTAGTTCACTTACTTTACATTTTAACTAATATATATCGCTCATGCATGATTAATAATCAATGATTGGAAAATGAATAGAACGATTGATACCTAAGATGACCGATTTCTTGATAACCAAACTCCTCGATGATTCGATTAGTGATAGGATCAAGATTGGCTTTCTCGGCCCCAACCGGGGCTGGTCCACCTTTAGCAAGTGTTGCGTTAAACGCATCGAGTCCTTTTCCGGTAGAAGCTTTCAGGAAGAACTCGGCTTCTATGAACTCCAAGTTCATCGCGAAATGAACTCGATCAACATCGGTCGCTGATATATTCCCCGAGCAACTAAGACAGAGAGAGTTAACCGGAGTTGCATTTATTCTTGATATTGCAATAACCAAGACGAGAACGAGGCAGAGTTTAAACATACTTGTCCTTTTGTTTCTTTGATAACTATTCAAAGCATGTACGCAAGAACTTAGCTTTATACAGGGCATGTAATTTTTTTCCATTAATTATATTACTTAATTTTTTAATTAATATGTGGTTAGTATTGTATTGTTGAGGACCATTCGTGAATACTAAGTTTAATAGCTTATTTTGGTATAAACGGAATATTGACAAGTTTTTCTAAACCGCTAGCTACTATAATATTCTTCATTACGTGGGATAATTAACTTGAATTATCTGCTTCTGTGAGAAATTTATATTTATGGCCACACGTTAATTATATTTCCTTATTATTGACGATTTATTTCGTGGGGTTGGTTTATGAATTGAGATTTCTTAGCACACTAGTTTTTTTTTCTTTTTTCATAGTCACTAGTACCTTGAAAATAACTTCGGATTTAAACCTTATTTGTTTTACTCTCAACCGATTTTAGTTGGTGTAGGGAAGATAGGGCAAGAAAAGAAGACGTGGTAACTGTATCATTGTGACTAAATGAAGATATCGATAAATTAGTGAGCTGAAATATTTGCATTAGACTCTTTTGGAAAAGGAAATTATAACCACAGGTCAAGAAAGTAAAACGAAGAGTGTGGTCATTTGTAACAACCAATCTATGTCTCTAACTAACTCAAAGCAAAATTATGTAGTCTACGAAATGTGGTTTGAGTAGCTAGTTTGACAGGAATTGGAAAATTGAGTTTCTGTTTCTGAATGTACAAATTTTTTTACTGAAAAACAGAGATTTTTACACATTCGCAAGTTTTATAAACGGTTGGCCCTGATTTTAAAGAGAGTGCTAAGCAAAAGTCCAACTAAGCATCACACTGTTTGGACCGAGTTTGGGATGCTTTCCGACTAATATCCGGAGATAGACAGGCCGCCTGCATTTCTGACTACCATGTAAACCAATTGGACCTTCGACCCAACTGACAGACTTTCCAACAAAGTGTTGATAACAGCATAGGAGGGAGTCGAACCTGGGGTGTGGGAGTTGCACCCTTTCATCCAAGTCGCCCTACCACTAGCCCACCACCTTGCTATTATTATTAATAGCTTACAAAACATTTTTCAATCTTTTACAAGAAGGAAACATATTTTTCAACTTTTTATTAATAGCTTAGAGAAACAAAATTTAATCTCAAATTTTTTTGTAGAAATAGCAACACCATTTACACAAATAAATTGTTTGGATAACTCTCGCAAAGCTTTCACGCTCACCGTATTTTTGGTCCTTGTGGGCTTTTATCTTATCGTCGATTCTAATGGTAAATAACAGCCCAATAACTAACCACAAGATATAATTGTTTTTTGTTTTATTTACCTTGTATGATTCTATCCCATGCCCATGGTACGTATCTGGATTTTCTCTATGTTTTTTCTTTTCCTTTGGAATATTTTACCTTATGTAGACACGAATTATATTATTCACTTTTGATTTAAAATAGGTATATAAAAACGTTACTGTTGAAGCATCCAAAAGCGCATCTGGTGTAGTGGTATCATAGTACCCTCCCACGGTACTGACCAGGGTTCGATTCCCTGGATGCGCAATTAATTTTTCCTTTAATGATAGTGTTTCTTCGCATTGAAAATAATAAAGTATTGAAATCTGCTTTTTTGTTGGACACTTTTTATTTGTTTGACATTTGGTGAAGATTTGTTTTGATTCTTTAGGGAGAAAAAGCAGATACTTGTTTAGTCTTCATCACATATAATTTTCGGCTTTTAACGAGTGGAAGCTGAGTCACTCACTCGACCGACTTATTTATTCTCTCTCGACACTTAGATCAAAGGAGCAAAACAGAAACACAAAAAATGCAAACTTTGTCTCTGTTTTTCAAAATTCTGGTCATCGTTTTGGCAACAAGCTACGGCGATGCTTTCACCAGAAACGATTTTCCAGAGGATTTCCTCTTCGGAGCTGCCACTTCTGCTTATCAGGTTTGACTCTGCTTCGTTTTTTCTTTTCTTTTTTTTTTTGTTTTTGGTGATTTTGGGAATTTGGGGAAACAGTGGGAAGGAGCTGTTGATGAAGATGGAAGGACTCCAAGCGTCTGGGATACTTTCTCCCATTCTTGTAAGCTTTTTTTTTTTTTTTTAAATTGAACATTTATTGTGGGAATTCATAAGTATATCATTCGCTTTCTTTTTCATGTGTGTAGTTAATGTTTCATGTCATATCATAGGTTACTGTGTGTTCCCATTTAAAGTTTTGAGTCGTAATTTATCTGAGAATTCTTTTGATTGGATTCATAGATTTTCGTTGCAAAAAATGCAGATAACAGAGGTAATGGAGATATAGCATGTGATGGGTATCACAAATACAAGGTTTCTCTTCTTCTTTTTTTTTTGTCCATTGCTCTGTATTATACTTGTTGAAGGGAGTTATCCTAGCTAGTCTCTGGCTCTGTTTTCTCAATCCCGATTGTTATTATACAGGAAGATGTTAAGCTGATGGCAGAAATGGGTTTAGAAGCATTCAGATTCTCCATCTCATGGACAAGGCTTATACCTAGTAACGCCTCTTCTGCTTTCTTTACTTGCAAGTAACGATCCTGTTTCTCAACTCTTAAACCCTTTTTAATTTGTCTGTGTGGTTTCTCAGATGGAAGAGGACCCATTAACCCAAAAGGTTTAAAATTTTACAAGAACCTCATCAAAGAACTACGAAGCCATGGTGATATTTTTCTCCTTAAAACTTAAATCGCAACTAAAACCAATTCATAGCTTCTGATAGAAACTTTGGTATACAGGAATCGAACCACACGTTACACTTTACCACTATGATCTTCCTCAGACTCTTGAAGATGAGTACGGAGGATGGATCAACCGCAAAGTCATGTATGATCTAACAAAGTCTTATTATATAGTTTTTAAGATGAATTGATAAAAAGATTGTTGTTGCAGAGAAGACTTCACTGCCTATGCAGATGTATGCTTCAGAGAGTTTGGGGATGATGTGAAGTTATGGACTACAATCAACGAAGCTACAATATTCGCCATTGCTTCTTATAGCGAAGGATTCGCGCCACCGGGACATTGTTCTTCTACCAAATTCATCAGTTGCTCTACTGGAAATTCTTCTACTGAACCATATCTTGCAGGCCATAACATGTTGCTAGCTCATGCCTCTGCTTCAAAATTGTATAAACTAAAGTACAAGGTATACATATATAGATAACTCTTCTTAGCTCTTAAAACATTAAACTTATGAAACGTAATTCATATGATGGTGCAGAGTAAGCAGAGAGGATCCGTAGGCCTTAGTATTTTTGCATTCGGGTTATCTCCTTATACTAACTCCAAGGACGATGAAATCGCAACTCAGAGAGCTAAAGATTTCCTCTTTGGCTGGTGAGAAAAAGAGAGTTTTTGATTTCTTGTTTCAGTAACTTTGAGGACAACATCTGATGACTTTGAATTGATAATCCAGGATGTTGAAGCCTCTGGTATTTGGGGACTATCCCGATGTGATGAAGAGAGCCTTGGGGTCGAGATTACCGGTTTTCTCAGAGGAAGAATCAGAGCAAGTTAAAGGATCATCCGACTTTGTAGGAATTATCCACTACATGACAGTCTATGTCGCAAACAGTAGACCCACACCTTCTCTCCTTCACAGCAACCAAGGCTTCTTCACAGACATGGGCGTCGATACGATCTGTAAGCATACTTTCTTTTCATCATCAATCAATCGAAGAGGGCGTAACGTCTCCACTATTTTAGCTGATGATTCTTCTTCTTTTGGACAGTTATTGGGAATTCTTCATTCTTTGATGTAAGACCTGCGAAAAGCTATTGATCGATCTTCTTGAATCTTGAAAGTTTCCTAATTTGATTGATTTTTTGAAGTGGGATGCTATTCCATGGGGTCTTGAAAGTGTCTTGGAGTATCTGAAACAGAGCTATAACAATCCTCCTATCTACATTCTTGAAAACGGTCGTCCACTTTATTCTCCTTTGTCAATTCTTACTCTGTGTTTGTCTGCTTGAAAGCACACTTTCTTGTTCAAATTGCTAAAATATAAAAACAGGTAAACCGATGAAACACGGTTCGATGCTACAAGACTCGCAAAGAGTGGAATACATTCAGGCTTACATTGGTGCTGTGCTCAACGCCATCAAGTATGATTCTCCTTCTTCATCTTTTAGTCATGGTCTGATTGGCTGAATTCCGGTTAAGTTGAGTCTCTGTTTTTGATTCGACTGGTTAGGAATGGATCGGACACAAGAGGTTACTTTGTTTGGTCGATGATTGATTTGTACGAGTTGTTGAGTGGATACATGTACAGCTATGGAATGTACTACGTGAATTTCAGCCATCCTGATCTCAAGAGGTCTCCAAAGCTCTCTGCTTCTTGGTACTCTGCTTTTCTCAGTGCTACAATTGATGTTGATCCTCAAGCTATTACTCGGCTGCAGAGCAACTTCTCTGGTTCCTCTTCATTGTAATTCAACTCAATGACCAAAACTCAGTGCCAAATGGTTCAAATCAGATTTGCAATTGAAATCGCATTACACCAATGAATTTTGTAAAATATTTATTCTCATCCTTTAAATAGAAAATCTTTTAAGGTATAATTGTATAGATTATATATTCCCAATACAAAATCTGATTCTACAGTCTTGACCTTTCTGACGTCATTATCAGAAACACCACAAATATCAAAATTACAAACAAATAGTCAACCATAGTACTATACTATATGAGATAATCCCTCCGCCAAGACACTTATTTGCATAGTCGCAAACCACTTTTCTCTACCACACAACGAGAAAAGTGCATACATAGCAAATAAAATAACCATACCTCACATTATTTCGGTGCTAGGAACTGGCCACACACAATCAATTAGCGGAAAAATAAAAAAGATTTCATAAAATGTATCAATTTCCGTATAAATTGAAGGGTACGATAGAGATGTGTGAATGAAAATTAAACAAATGAAATGAAAAACGAAATAAAGCATAGAAAATATTGGGAGAGAAAAAATATCAGGAAGGGAAGTTATTATTGGGGACAGAAAATAAAACACAAATCTGATTGCATTCGGATACGCTTAACAAATGGACAAATTAGATATGATATTAGAGATATTATATTTTTTGGGAATGGTCCACTGTATAGTGCACAGATGTCTCCATTCACTCTTTTGTTTTTTTCGATTCACATTAGTACATAAAAGTATCTGAAAAAAGAAAAGATTTTTCACACGTAACATAAGTATGATGAAGACGGAAGGACTCCAAGCGTCTGGGATACTTTCTCCCATTCTTGTATGCTTTTTGTGTAGTCAATGTTCATAGGTGATTGTGTGTTTCCATTTAATTGGCATTTTAAATTACCAAGTTTTTGAGTCATTATTTAGGGTTTTATCTATCTGAAAATTCATTTGATTAGCTTCATAGATCATGGTTGAAAAAAATGCAGATAACAGAGGTAATGGAGATATAGCATGTGATGGGTATCACAAATACAAGGTTTTTTTTTATTGGCTGGATACACAAACAGCTTTGGACTTTACTACGTGAATTTCAACGATCCTAGTCTAAAGAGGTCTCCAAAGCTCTCTGCTTTTTGGTACTCTGGTTTTCTCAATGGCACAATTGATGTTGCTTCGCAAGATAATACTCAACTGCAGAGCAACTTCTCTGGTTCTTCTTCATTGTAATGTAGTTATATATAACCAAGGATTGTGGTTCAGTTTTGATCCTGCTTTGGTTTGAGTTGGTCTTTTCAATGACAAAACTCAAGTGATTTCGCAAATGGTTTAATTAAATTTGCATTTGAGATCCCATTAGATATAAGCTTGTAAGACCAAAAAAAAATAACCACACAAGTCTTGGAGAAAGACGAACAAGCTTCCCCAAGGACCAAGGCTGAACTTTCATAATAATGATTCAAATAATATATCTGTCATTTATGAATAGTAAGCGCATCTGGTGTAGTGGTATCATAGTACCCTCCCATGGTACTGACCAGGGTTCGATTCCCTGGATGCGCATGACACATTACTTTATTTTTTTACCCTTTCACAATAAATATTGAAACTTAGAAATGTTTCCTTCTCGGTTTGTCTAATATGAATCTTGACAAATCTCGGATGTTGAAGCCTTTGATGTTTTATTTGGGGACTATTAAAGCTTTACCTTGGAGCTGTGCTCAAAGCTATTCGGTTAGAATATGATTTCTCAAATCTTTTAAATCTCTGCTTCTTTTTGACACACCTGATTAGTGATTACTATTTAGTATTTACATGTTTACGTGTTAGGAATGGATCAAACACTAAAAGCTAGGAATATCTATGGGTTTATGTTCGGTTTTGATCCCTCTTTGGTTATGGATGTTTCCCATTCGGGGTTTGGTTTACAACAGCAACGATTTCATTAGATTCCTCATATTATAAGCAAACAAAACTCAGAAATTTAGGTTTTCATATATTTTTTCACCAAATTTATTTGTAAAATGTAAACGCAAACATAAATTTTTTGTTTTTTTTTTTCTGTTTTGCGTTTACATTTACAAATAAAGTTTGATTACGATACTAAATCCTTTAAAACAATAGTAAATGAAAAATAAAAAACCAATCGAGACCCAAAACGAAACACCATCTCAGAGAGACAAAAGACGTAGAGAGAATCTTTGGATCAGTTTGTTGCCGGAGCAACGGTCAAGCCAGGAGAGACTTTAAGGAAAGCCGGGCGAGAACAGAGGTCTTCCCACCACGCCTTGACTTTGGGACGGTCGTTGACCAAACCGGCATGACTCGTCTTCATGAAGTAGTAAGTGTACGGAACGTGGTGGAGATCTGCGAGTGTGTAAGAATCTCCGGCTAAGTATTTTGTCTTCCCGAGTCTCTCTTCGTACACATCGAGCACTTTCCCTAGCTTCTCCAGATTCTCCTCCACGATGGCTGCATCAGGAGATTTCTCGCCTTCAAGTGGCACGACGATGAGCTGGTGGATGATGGCGGAGACGGCCGGGTTGAAATGGTGGGCCTCCACTTCCGACCATAACTTCACAATCGCTGCTTCTTTTGAGTCTCCGTGTCTCGTCAAGTCCGTTCCTTTGTCTTTGTGTTTCTCTGCTATATATGCCGTGATTGCCCTCGACTCTGTTGATTTTTTTTTTTAAATTTTATAATATCAATATTGTTAAAAATCAAATCATTATGAAAAAAAAAAAATTATTATGTTGATACGAACCAAAAAGGGTAAGGTCGTCGTCTTGTAGAACTGGAACTTGGCCAAAGGGCTGTATCGAGAAGAAGAGATATGAGTAGATACACAAATACATATATATATTATACATATGCGCATGATAGTAATATTGTGTTCACACATAGATATGCGCATGGTAGTAAAATGTAATGTGCTGAGAAATATGCGTACGTTCATGGAGAGAAAAGAAGGGAGCTTGTGGTGGCAAGCAAAGAGATTGACGGGGACAAGCTCGAACTCAGTGTTATTCTCGTGAAGGCAGAGAAGGACACGTGCCACGCACGCTGACATCTCGTCTCCATACACTTTCATCACCATTTCTGCTTTTATCACGGTAAACTTGGTAACTCGGAAGAGAGAGCGAGTCTTAGATAAAACTGTGATCTCATTTGCTTCTATATATATATAACCTATGCTTCGTATTTTGTACATTTAATAATTACATAGACATACCGAATCTATCATTAGTTTACGTACGTACTCGAATCTTTCCAATTTTTTACACTATTTTGGTTTCAGAAGTTGGTCGTTGAAAATGATGGTTTGAAATAGGATTCCTTTTCCTCGTGCCTCGAAACTCGGTTTACTAAATTTACCTGCAATCGTGTTAGTATGCGTATGAGGATCCGTGAGCCTACACGTGGCATTCAGCGAGAGTAGTTCACGTGGTCTCTCGTCCTTTGACCGGAACAACGTTGACTGATCCGTCGAACAAGACGCAGAATGTTTCTTTCTTATACAAGAGGTTTAATGAAATGTTTGGGGAAGACACAAACTGAAGAACCTTGAATCAGTTTTGGTTAGAGATCATAAGGTTTTACAAATTATACGAACCATTCATTATTATACACACAACTATACATGGTTGCACCAAATCTCACCACTTAAGTAGCAGAGAGAGAGAGAGAGAGAGAGAGAGAGAGAACTAAAGAGAAGAGAAGCTTCTAGAAAACAGAAGGCGGTTTTAGACAGTTGTGATACTCAAGCTGAGACATTTCCCCACCGTTCACCGGATCAAACTGGCATCTGTAGAAGCTGTTCAGAACAAACATTTAACTCCAGTCAAATCAGATATGCAATACAAACAAGACCACTTCATAAGAGGTCAAGTTCTTTATAAACTCGATTGTGAATTCAAGTTTGTCAATCGACTGCCAAGTTTTTTCTGCTTACCTCCCATCCATGCCAAGAATAACAACGGTGTTTTTCTGATGACCAAAGGCGACTATGTACTGAGTTCCTTCAACCAACCGGAACTGAGCCACCGACCACTCCGAGCTGAAATACTTTGGCAACACTCCTAATAGAGCGAAACAGTTATGCTTACTGAACCAAGAGGCTGCTAAGTGGTGAAAGTAACTAATTTTGGGTTTATGTGTATTCTATACCTTTGAATAATGATAGAGACGAAGATGGGGATGAGGCAGAGCGAGTAACATCAGATGCAATTCGGGGCGTGTCTTTCACTTGAGAGCCAGAGTTGACTTTGAGACCAAAGACATGGACAGTTCCTTTGTCACTTGAGACAGCTAACCACTGCGCATTTGAAGAGAAGGCCAAACTATAGATCTCCGCTCTATCTGCACCCCTCCTAACCTGGTACAGTCACATCATGTTGGCATTATTGAAACATGGACTCCAAACTCATAAGGCATTATTATAAGAATCAAAACTACATTTGAGATTCCCTAAGAAGTAAGAATCGTAAAATTTCATAGGCTTGTATATGATGGGTAAACCCAACATCCTAATACAGATGATCAGATAAATACTGGGAGTTTCTCCTATGGAGCAACCGATGCAAATGAGCTTAATTCAGAGACTCCAGTAAAATAGCACTCTACAGCTTAAGGAACAATATCAGCTGAAAGATTAATCACCACATGTTTCGTAATAACAATTGCTCTTGATGATGGATTCATAACAACCCTAAAAGTTTAATGTGTTCAGATCAGACAATTCCCATGTTCACCTCAGTAAACAAAAGATGCATCCTTTTTAATCAAAACATGTTTCAACCTCAGTACTCTATCAAAAGTACCATCTAAAAAGTTGGGAAATGAGGTGCAAAAAACGAAAGGAATCCACAGAGAAGAACACGCTAAATTGAAGCTAAATCGAATAGAGCGTAGACAAGTTCAAAACTATCGGCCTCTAACATAAACACCCATCCAACAACAGTAAGTAAATCAGCTCGAAACAGTCACTGAGGATCATATATGAAATGAAATTCTCTGAAACTCTCAGCTAATAATAGACATGTACGAAATGAGATAATCAATATCTAGTCCTTCTCAGGATCAGAAACTACCAGACAGTGACTAAACAGCAAAATTTGCTAGGATCCTTACATATAGAGGAAGGCTTTCGATAAATTAACAGCGTAAAGGCGTTATAAGGTACCTCTTGCCGCAAGGTGCCATCAACAGTATTGAACACCCGAACCAGAGTACCCTTGGAGCTGGCCGTGGCCAACAAATGCCCATCCTGCGTGAGAGCGAAGCAAGCTATCCTCGAATCGTGAGCCATGATGAATTTAGTCCGTTTAGAGGCGTAGTGCTCGATCCGAACTTGCCCTTTCTGCAAACCTGGGCATACCAATACCATAGAACCAGCACCCTGAGAAACGGCGCACAAACCCTTAGGGTTCGCAATGGTCTCAATCTGATGCATCAGCTTGAGGTCCGCGAAATTGTAAACGAAAATCTTCTGCTCCAGAACGACAATAATCCGATCCCTCCTAAGCCGGACCGATCGAACATCGGACCTGAAAGAGAGTTCCCCGATACATCGGCTCTGATGATCGTCCCAAATCATGACCTTATTAGGCGGATACTGAGGATCAGGTCCGCCACCAACAAGGGCTAAGATATTGCATCTGAAAAGCATCTCGACGACGGCAACCCCACCGCCACGATCGAAATCACGCCGGAAAATCTCGCGAAACGGATCGCAATTAAGGATCCGGAAACCACGATCAGTGCCGACAGCGAAGCAAGCGTGGTCCTGGTTAAAGGAGAGGTAGAGCAACGATGGAGGAGGCGTCGCCGGTAAATTCGGCGTAGGGGGAGAAATAGGCGTTTGAATATTAACGTCCCGGTTGGAATCTGGAATCCGATCAGAATTCCGATTAGGGTCTTCGGAGTTGAGACTCATTGAGGAGAATGAATCGAGAGACTCGGTGTCGTCTCCGCGATCGCGGTGGGAGGGAAAAGTGGAGTCGGAATCAGAGGCAGACGTAGAATCGGGATTAGGGTTTGGCCAGGGAGAAGAGGGGGAGGAGGAGACGGTGGCCATGGAAGAAGGAATCTTGAGAGAGAATGAAGAAGAGAAGAAGAAGAAGCGTGAAGAGGGAGGAATAAGAAAATGACTTCGTGCTTTGCTTGTTGCCGTCATATCTATCTTTCAGGCGGCTACTCAACTTCTTATTAAAGAACCAAAATAAGTTTGGGATAAACTCAAATATTACCGAAAATTCTAACTGAATCTTTTTTTTTGTTTTGCTTCCATTTTTATAACAAGTTCAGAAATTTTATTTACAATAATAAAAAGTTTTTAATTTAAAGTTCCTGTCAACTCCTCTTATACAAATTATAGAGCTCACAATACTGTTACCATTCCAAAACTATAAAGTTACAAATGTATATCTCTATTTCTATTTTTACAAAATTTGACTTCATCACTTGTTCTTGTTTAATTTGACTTAATGTTCTTGATTTAGAAGGATATAGTATAGATAATGTTCTATTTGATTTGTTACCAGGATATCTACTTGTCACATAAATCTCGCAAATCGCAATCCATATATTGAAATGTAATTTTTTATCTAACGTCGTGAAAAGTAGTTTCTTTAAATTTTAATTAACATGACCAATATTTTCAAGATTTTCCATGAGTAAAAATATAACAATAACGCAACAATTTACGATTCTGTTTAAAAAAAAACACACAACAATTTATGTTTGTTAATTAACCAACATAAAGAGAAAGTAAATAGGAAAAAACAAGTTGGGGGACATGATCAACTCAATAGTTAAGTCGGAGAAGTTGACCCCTTAAAATCTGTAAGGACTCATCGGTGGATATAGTACCGGTTGTGTCTGCGGCGGAGCCACCGTAGGATAGCCTTGAGGCGGAGAAGATAAGCCAGGAAATATAGGTGGATACATTGTCGGGGGACTTTCCGGTATGTAACTCGTCGGATAGCCATGAGGCGGATACAAGCCGGGGAAGCATGCCGGAGGCAGAATCTCCGGCTGAGCAAGTGGTGGATAGATCGGTGGCTGACAAGGAACGTGGTTGTAACTAAACGATCCAACGCTTGGAAGCAACTGACTCAACACGGGTCCGTTCGAAATAGGCCGGTACGTGGCTGCAGGAGGGCGCACCGGCTCGTGAGCTGGGTAACGAGAGCAGCCACCACCGACCACAGCCACCACCGGACCGGCGAAGGAGTAAGTGAAACTGATATCCCCTCTTGGTTTTCCGTTAGGCTCCTTGACTTTATACGTGACGTATCTCTGACCGGCTTTATCGTTTCCGAGATGATCCAAAAGCTCTTTCACCGGAACGTGAACCTCGCCGATGTCTAAATCTCCTCCTCCACGTTGCTCGCACTTGATCTTGAAAGTGATCACAAGCCGGTTAGCCTGAGCTAAGGTTTGGTCGATGGAGAATTTAATGACGTCATTGATCCACTTGGGGCTTGTTCCACCGTCTCTTGACACTTGTGTCCGCTGCTCACGGTGGTCGGAGCATTTGGGATCGCCGGATAACTTGACAGCCACGAAAACATCCATCTTCGAGACTTTCTTAAGCCCTTTTGCTGACGTCACCGTTATTTCTAGAGATCTCGTCTCCATTTTTTTGAAACTACCTAAGATAAAATGCAAAAGCTGGTTCTCTCTACACACATTACATATAGAAGTTGCAGAGAAGACTAAGAGAAAGTCAATGACAACTATTTATACAAGACCTTTTCATTATTTCCATCCACTATTCCGGTTTTTTAATTTCTATCGAATTTTAAGATTTTAATATACCTGTAAGAGAAATTATTACCATGAAAGAAGGAGTCTGGGTTTGATGAACAGCCAAAGGCATATTACAACTCAGTCAAAAGGTAATAGACAAGGCAAAAAAAGACATTCATTGCAAAAGCAAACTGAAAACAACGAAAATGGAGTTTGACACAACATGCACGAATCTTCACGAACCTTTCTTATTCTTCTTCTCGGCTGCGAAAGATGCAAACTTGGAGTAGGAGGAAAAATTGTCGATTAGTGATTAGCATGAGTGCCATCCCCGGTTCCTTCGCCTTTCCTTGAAGCTGCTCTTAGTTTACGTTGTTCCTCTTTGTATATCCTGTTTCTTCGTTGGAACTACATCAGATACACAAATGCCCCTTCCCTTATCAGTCCATCTACCATAAGATTATATGAAGCAAAGAAGAAAGAATCTATATTGAAGACAGAAAGCTTTCTATTCACTCAAAGTTTCTCCCGCGAGCTTATATAGAGTTATATACACTCAGACTCAGTTTCATTCCTTGGAGAACCATATTTATTATTTTCAACACAGAGAGAAAATTCATTCCATTTGAAGAAAGAAACGGTCAGGGCCATAAGACAAGAGATGAAGGGTAAGCCTCACTTTCCAAGTTCGAGATGAACCCATCATTACTCAACAGCTGAGTAATTCGGGGGGATAGATAAGGCCATGAAACTAAACCTCAGACAAGGGAAGCTGTATTATATAAACCTAATCTCTACGAGAAACCTAGTGAATGGCATGGAAAAGATGGACATTATACTTGTGAGATGAATGAAACAATGAAACTTTCTAGCTTCGAGCGAAAAGCTTATATTTTTAATACTAATTAGACATAAATGGAAAACCAAGAGAAGAGTCTCAGAATTGCTCAATTGATCTAGGATATTTTGGAATTACTCCAATTCGTGATCCAGAGACCATCATCAGACTGATCTAGGGTTTGTACATAGGAGATTCGTCAAATTAGTGAAATGGATCAAGCAATCGAAGCGTGAATTGATGAAGAAACCTAAAAATTGGGCGTACGTACCTCTTTGGAATGGTGAAGACACTCGAGGTAGTCTTCACGAAGAAGTGAACAATCCTTGGGCTCTCTGCAGTGAGACATACATTCGCTGAAATCCATCCAGAAATCGTAACATCTCCCTTTGTTTCCCGTTATTCCCCACCCCGACGCCATTTTCTCTCAATCCAAAATCTGAATCCGACGAAACAAAACAAAATGTCCTCTCAAGAGTCGAGACTTCTTCGCCTGATTCCCAAGGATCCGAACGATTCGGGTTTATCCAATTACAACCCGAAATATCCTTTAAAGGGCCTTCAAATTTTGGGCTTTTTAACATTAACACTCGATGGGCCTAGTCAATCTGCAAACTCTCTCTATTACTCAGTCTCAGCACATACATAGCTTAAATAAGATCTCGATTTTTAGCATATTATTATTATCTCTAGAGACGTGTATATCAAACAGAAGAGATATTAGCTTCCCTAATTTAGAGGAGTGATAATTAATCTAACTAGTAGAGTCTATTTATACTACATCAAAGATGATGTCTCGACATTCAACATCAGTAGAATCTGACACCCCAAAACAGCTTACACTTGATTTGTTCTATCCATCACAAGAGTAGTAGGAGACACCGACACGCAGCTCTTCAGGGCTTCATGAGACGATAAGCAATGAACCTATCATCTCTAAAGAGCATCTCCGCGTCTTGAGGAAGAGTCATCTCTGGGTTCCATGGACGACAGACTACATGTTGACCAGTTGGTATACTCAGGTGGCCAGTTCCCATTATCAGCTTCTTCGCAATCTCTTCCACAGATGATGTTTCATTACCATCCTTTGTGGTATTCTGAGGCACAGGCAAAGAAGCACCAGCAATGTTCATCTCCATAGCTTTAATACCTGGTGCACTCAAAGTACCATCGTTTGCGGGATTCTCAGGCATAGGCAACGAAGCTACAGCAATGTTCATCTCCATAGCATTAGTAGCTGGTGCATTAAGAGCACCATCGTTTGTAGGATTCTCAGGCATAAGCGAAGCAACATTCATCTTCTTGCCATTATTGGCTGGTGCATTAACAACATCTAGAAGTTCTGCACAGAATAAAGACTATCAATCATGAGTTTTGAATGAACAACCATTTTCACCAATTAGCAGAAAACTGACATTGGAACCCAATCCATGCAGTTAAGAGTAAAAATAGATTTCTTATCCACAACTCAGGAAATATGATCCCTCTGATTGGAACACAAGTTAAAACACAGGACGAGAGTGTTCGCTCTTAAGTCTTAACAAACAAAACAAAGCATGTCTCATGGAGTATAGGTTTCAAAGAGGACTAACCATCTTCATACACTTCAATCCACATTGATGGGACATCAGGGGTCACCATCTTGGAAGGTGGGGAAGGGATCTCTTTTACACTGCTCTTCACATTTATATTTGCAGCCTCTTGTCTCTCACAAGGCAAAGAAGGCGATGAGGTCTGGTTCGGGTTCCCTGCACATCATATAATATCTGATTCATCAAACCTGTCTGGTTTGATTTTTTAATCCTTGAAATTATGCATCGACCAAAGAGAGCCACATCAAAGGGTACAGAACAAAAAAAAAATTTCATGATTTATTAGTTCTGAAATTTCTAAACCCCATCACCTGAGATGGCCATGTTATAGAGTATATGAGGTGAATATTCTATAAAGTAGAAACATAAAATGATTAACTGGAAGAATCTCAGATGCAATTACAAGAAGAAATTTGCTGACGGCAAAATTATTTGTAGCCAAACTATCTACAGCTAAATGGAATTCAAAAGCATTTCACAATAAGAAGACAAAACCACTATCATTCTTTATCCCATGTCACGCACCAACAGCAAATAAACATAACTTGTTGATTTTGAAAGATATGATCATTTTCTAGGGAGTAACTAAAATAAGAAATGCAAGGGATGTTAAAGGTTAAATACATACCATATTTGATACTCATGAATGCTACTTTAGCAGCACTCATTTCGGCCAACTTTTTGGTTTTTGCTTCTTCTCCTTGGAAGACCTTCCCATTAAACTCAACAGTTGAAATAAAAATAGGCCCATGCGATGGACCAGATGTAGCAGTTGCATAAACTGGTAAAAGAGAATTTTCTTTCTGAGCAATTTCTTGTAACAGGTTCTTGTAAGCAACATCAACCCCCTGGATAACAAAAATGACAAAGAAAAGTTTAAATTTAAACAAGATGGAAAAGCACATAATCGTGGTCCAAAATGAGTGGGAACTAGCCTCTGGATTCAACGGCGTCAATGAAGCTAATGCTATTTTTGCAGCGGCATGTTCAGCCGCTTTTAATGTCGGAAAGAATTCATGGCTCTGGAAAGTCTGGCCACAAACTGTAACCTTACACCGAAATCGAGGAGCATGAGCAGGGCCTTCTCGCTCAGCGGCATACACCGGTAGATCTATATTTTGTTTCAGGGCATATGATTGCAGCTGACTCTTGTATACATGATCCATCTCTAATCTAAGTTGGAGAAATAAACAAACTTTCAGATGAGAGAAACCAATAAAGCTAAAGCGTAGAAACCAAATTCCTCAAAACTCTTTCAAACTTAATAAAAACCATAATATGATCCTTTGTGGATTAGATTACTGGGACAAGAGATCCTTAACTTAACAGAGGAAGAATTCAACGGCTCAGATAAGGCCATGAATGTAAATCTCAAACAAGCAGTTTATAATTATATAAAGCAACCTAGTGAATCGTATGAAAACATCGACACTTATACTTCTGAGTTCGTAAATTTCACTGAAATTATGAAACTTTTTTATAGTTTCCAGCAAAAAAGCTTGTGTTTTTTTTGTCTATTATATACAGTTACACCTAATTTGCCATATATGGCAAAAGAAGAAGTTTCAGAATTGCTCAAATTAATACAGGGTTTTGGAATTACTACAACCTGTGATCCAGAAACCATAATCAGACTGATTGAAACTCATCAAGCAATCAAGGTGCGACTCTGAAGATTACAATTAAACAAACAACACACGAGCAAACTGAAAGAAAACCAAAAAAAAAGAAGAAGAAGAGTACCTCTCTGGAATTGGAATGGTGAAGACAGACGAAGAAGTGAACAATCCTTGGGCTCTCTCTACAATGAGACATGCATTTCACTGAAATCCAGCCACAAAACCATAAAATTCTTCAACTGATTTCGAAGGATCCGAACGATTCGGGTCTTATCCAGTTGGAACGGTACCATCCGATATATCCATTAATGGGCCGATACAATGGGCTTAAGCATGAACGTTCGAAGGGCCCATTCGAAGCCGATCAGAAGGTTTTCTCGGAAGCCATTTCTGTTCCAAATTGTGGTTAAGGAGACGACGGCGGAGGAGACGGCACACGGGTTAAAAGGAAAGAGGAGAAAATGGTGACCGGCGAAGCGTTGATCGCATACAGAGCTCTGCTCAGGGCTACGAGGAAATCGTTTGCCGGAGATTCCGAGATGCTCAAGGCTTCGGCGTCCGAGATCCGTAAGAAATTCGAAGAGAACCGCCACGTGGCTTCCGACTCCGACATCCCTCGCCTTCTCGAAGAGGCGCGTGAGGCGACGCAGTTCATTTCCACCATGATCGTCCAGGCCAAACTCAACGAACGCGGCGGATACGGTACTCATTACACTCTTTCTATCTTGCGCACCATCTGTTTGTTGAAATGCGTGAGTGAAAACTTTTTTATGAAATTTCTGTATTTGTAGAGGTGAAAGCAAGTCAGGAACACGCGGGAGCGACTTTAGAGCTTCCATCAGAGGAGATGCTTCGGAAAAAATCTGTATGAGTAAGTCTTACGGACTGACCACATTCAGACTGTCTGAAACTGGATTACTTCTACCTTTTACTCTTTTTGTTGAATCGGGAAAGGTGGAACCTTTTTTTGTCATTCTGTGTTTGTTCTCTCTTCACAGCCAAATCAATTCACTTACGTTCAATAAGGAGCTCCTTTTTGGATTATTTGTCCAAAAATTACATAATCTCACTTACGTTACTGCATCATATTGATTCTATTGTTTGTTAGGCTATAGACACTCACTCTTCCATTTTTCTTGAATCAAATGATCTTGGAAGCCTCATCTTGTCTTAAAGACCCATTTCATGTTTCACGGTTAAATCTATATTCACTGTTTAGTGCAAGTTTGGAATAGAATCCTGTCCTCTCTTGTTTCCTACATCAGCTTCAGGCTCCTCTCTCTAGTGCGATTTTGCAGTCTGATAGGAACTTTGAAGAGTGAAGCCGTGGTTGTTACTCTAGCTTTCAAACCAAAGAAATAGCAAGTAGAACCGTTTCTTTTTTGATATGGGGTCCCTTACGTATGGTTCAGTTTCCAACGAGAACAACCACACAATCTTCTCTCTCCATACCCCATTCATGAGTGTCCGTGGTTTTGCTCAGAAGTCCTTTATGTTCTTCATGGTTTAAGTTATCTTTAGTGGTTCAAGCATGTTCGTTTGTGGTGTGCAATCCTTAGATTCTTGTGTTGAGGAGCATTGTCTTTTGTTTCATAGGATTCATGTGAATCGCCATAACCATATATTACTTCGTTCTCTCAATTCATGTGAGTTTAATTCAATTTTGTAAACTGTATTCATAAATGCTCACGCATTACCTGATTATGTGTATAAGAATAACTCACGCACGTCCTAAGGAAAGTAGCTATGTCGTGGAAAAAAGAAAAGGAAAAAAAAGGATTCGACGAGATATGGTCATGGGCCTCATGGCCATGACAAAACCAAAATATAGCTTTAATTGATTTTTCTTGTTCTTACGACGTAAAGATACTACAAATCTAATTCCGTACATAATTAGCTGATCTTCTATTTATAAACAAATAATGATAATAAAAGAATTTTTATGATGAAATAAAATTATCGTTTTCTTTCTTAACTAACATGTCATGGAATGTTTTTTTATATGTTGAAAATTAAACAGATTAGTTATTGAATATTTTGATTTATTTGATAACCAAATTCTTTACCAATGAAAAAAACAATGTTTGTATAAACAGGTGCGGAAAATAATGTTTTCAATCTTGGTTAAATCCGCATGTTATAGTAAGAAATAGATCAATGATTACCAAAAAAACAAAAAAAGAGAACAAACCCAAATAAATAACTAAAATAGATCGATCTCTAGTATTAGTAGGTTGGAGTAGTTGTTGAAAATGGTAAAAGTTAATGATATTTATTCAAAATAATAATCAAAATATGCCAAAGCCCAAAGGTTAACTAAACCCACGAATTGCTATCGCCAAAACAACAAACTTAAAACATCGAACATACCCTTAAAACGTTGTCATCATAACTCCGAGTCCGACACCTAGGAGTGGACCGCCATGCTTTTTTAACTTTCAGTTTTTAACTTAACAAAAACCCTAAATTAAATTTATACGTGTCTTACTGTCTATATATACAATTTCTCACTCCCAATCTTTCTCGTCGACACCCATTTTTTATATAAAGACCCATAAAGAAAAAAAACCCCATGACTTCTTCTATCACATTTGCACTTCTCTTCTTTCTCCTTTCACTCAATCCAACTTCATCATCACCGTCTAAACGCAACAGCTACGTTCAAAACGCGTGTAGCGTTACACACTACCAAGATCTCTGCGTTCAAACGCTATTGCCGTTTTCATCAGCCGCCAAGAACAGTCCCAGCAAATGGGCACGTGCCGGCGTTTCCGTGGCCATATCCGACAACAAAGACGTCCTTAGATACCTTCTCAAAACGCGGCGTTCAGCGTTTGGGAAACGCGACCGCGTCGCTTTGTCGGATTGTCGAGAGCTGCTCCAAGACTCTCTAGATAATCTCTACATGTCCTTGGCCGTGCTCCGGAGACTCAGAGCCAGCGAGTTTCAGCAGCAGATGAGTGATCTTGCCACGTGGCTTAGCACCGCCCTCACGGATAAAGACACGTGTCTTGATGGGTTTGAAAAGACGTCGACGAAATCATCAATGGTCAGGATGATCCGGGAGAGAGTCACGACGTCTATGTATTTGTCCAGCAATTCCCTCGCACTCCTTAACGAGCTAGCTGCTAATGGTTTGTGATCTCATAAATAATAATAAATTTTATAAGCTTTAACTTCCATGTATAAGTAATATCACTATTGAGACGTAAACAAAAACTAGACGAGTCATTATTAATTAATAAAGGTGATCGGTGCTCGAATATTATGTTTATTGAGACGCATAAGTGTATAGGTATTTCCGTTTTGGGATGGATTACACAACCTGACTCGTACATGTCCCCCGAATTTCTCAAACTTGTACTCGTTAAAATAATTAATCATTTGAGAAATTTTAATTTATCTAAACGGGTACGCTAGCAAATCAGGATACTCAAATTACATGTTCAGATAAGTTAAATGAAAATTCTTGATATAAAATTATCTAAAATTTTCCAATTTTTTTTTTGAAATGATCTGAAATACCGTTTTCGGAATCAACAGTTAGTGAAAATTTTGAATTATAATTTTAGCCATCCCATTTTTTTTCAAACCCGATCTGTTATTAAAATTTTCCATCTCATATTTTTCAATATACATGACGATAGTCCTAAAGGCTTATTTCCGGTTTATTGGGCCCAATCAATAATCCTACAGGCCGAAATGTTTAGGGCCTAACATCATATATTCGACCGACATTATTAGTCCAGTATTGTCATTTTATTTGACCGTCTCAAGCTCAAATCACCACCTAACGAGTAACGAACCTGTCCTAAAGTCAAACGTGAGATGCAGAAGAAGTCGGTGACAACTTTATGAATACTAGTATTATTTCCACCATTTTAAATTGTTTTCTGTTGTTTTTTAAAGCTTTTTTTTATTCTTTTAAAATGGAAAATTACGAAAAAAATATTGAATTTTCTTACTTTTAACGTCCAATAATAATAGATGACGAATTTCATACATATATCTCTCGAGTATTAGCATTGTTGCTTCAAAATCGAAGCTCTCTCTCTCTTCTCTTTGAGAGAGCGCAAAATCACTTTTTCCCCTTCAAAATAGTAGCAAATTGCACACACTGGGTGCAAGCATACTTGTTTAAATCGTCGAAACTGGACCAGTTTTACAGAATCTTGTTGTTAGCTAGTCTTATTCCATTGGTTTTAATAAGAAACAAATTAATTGATTTGAGAAAAAAACAATTATGCAATGTTAGCCATCACGAATCCAAAAAGTTAGGCAAGAAAGCGAAGGCGGTGTGGGGTGAAATGGTTAACCGGCACATTAGAATCACAAGTCAACGTAAACGCCAATTCGAATCCAAAGTTATATGAGATTTTCATTTCATTATTTACAATTCGCGTTATCTGGAATTAATTTTGTAGTTTTGCTCGTATGTGCTACCAATCAGACCATCTCCCTATATGGCCATATATAAACGATTTTTTTTTTAGATTTTTTTCATCGGGAATGCAAACTACAACAACTGAAACTCAAAACAATTTTGAAGACATTGTACTACACTCATTTAACTATGCATCGTCTTTATGAAGACTTTAACAATTATGAATTTTTTTTGTTGTGGCCACAACTAACACATAAATAAAACCATTGTACTATACTCATTTAAATATGCATCTTCTATTGTCACTTCCTACGAACAAAAGATATACTAATCGTTTGTTCAAATATATATCATGAACACTACATAGGAACAAAAGGAATATACGTACGAAGATGTATGCAGATGCAAAGGAAGGATGATTGTATTAATATATGGTTTAATTCATACATTGTTATTTGTTAACGTACGCGTTAGATCCAAACCATGCGTGTTGCAATTCGCAATAACGTTCTATGTTAGTATGTTACTTGATATTGTCTTATTGTTCTAGTTTTTGTGTTTTCCTCAAAAACGAAACTAGATACTAATGTTTTTGTTAATCTGTCCCTGCCACCCACGTCGGGTCTATGAATCCAATTCAATTTCCATCCAAAACGACTAAAGTTGTTGTTTTTATTCAATATACAATTTTTCTATATATATTTCCATTACCAACCCCAAAATGTTCCGTTCTATCAATATTTGATACATATTGTCATATATATCGACCAATTCAAAATATTGCATATTTTCACACATATATAATCAAAACAACCAAGGAAATCTTCCAAAATAGACAATTTGCATTGACTTGTTATTCAAATAAATGTTTTAAGCAAATGTTTCAATTATATTGTTAAGATATGCTTTTAAAACTAGCATATCGTAGTTTAGAACTTTATTCAATCATTTGTTTCAACCAAACTGTTTTTCTCGTATATTTTTTCACCAAACCATTTCTTCTAAACAACTCAAACAATCTTAATCGTACCGTGAAGATTGGTTACAAATTGGAATCATAGAGATCTACCACTAAATTGGACCATTAAAATCTTTGGTTGCTTTGGAGTTTTTCTTTGAGTTAACAATATGCCAAATAAAACAACAAGACGTCACATTTAAAACTCATACACTTTTTGAACAATCTATCACGTTTCCCAAACCATTAGGGTCAAAAACGTTATGAATGTGATTATGTAAAAACTGTTTAGTTTGTTAGGACATGCTTTTGTTTGAAATAATCTTATGTTCTCTTACTAATTCTACCTATTATGTTATGTTGATTGTAAATAATTAAAAGGAAAAAGTAAAAGAGAAAACGAACGTCGAAATCACTCAAAGCTCCCACCAATTTGGCTTTGAGTGCTAAGTTAGGGTTTGGCATTGACTTTGTTTACGTGACATTAGCACACCTAACGAACCTATCACATTATTAATTACATATATTTACAAATTGAGTTTTAGAAATATTATAAATCATACTATAATATGTGTTTTCTTGTTGCTGCAAATAATGGACCAATTAACAATAATATTAGAGTAATTCCATAAAATACCATATTTTTAAGTTTGTGTTCCAAAATTACCACAACAACTTTATTTTTCCATAAATATCACCATTAGTTTATTGTTTTCAAAAATACTACAAAACTAAATCCAATTTTTAAAAGTTTAGAATTTAATTTTTTTGGTTTGGGTTCACTAATTTAGGTTTAGGGTATAGTTTTGAAGAGTTAGGGTTTAGTTTTGAAAGTTTAGGGTTTAGTTTTGAAAGTTTAAGGTTAAGTTTAAGTTTTGTGGTATTTTTGAAAATTAAAACTAAATATGGTATTTTTAGAAAAATAAACTTATTATAGTATTTTTGGAACACAAACTTAAAAATGTGGTATTTTTAAGAATTGGCCTTAATATTAATATCCGATTTTGAAGGAAAGTCCAAGAAAATAAATAAATTCGCCTTCTAATCGTTTACTAAGCGAAGGGGTATTCTCGTAAAAAGAGTGAATAATTAGCCTTGACCTGTAACGCCTTCGCTACTTAAATACACAAAAACCCGATTCGCTTTTCACTCTCGTTCAAGGTCGACTCAGTTCCCGGCGAGTTCGACTCGGAGATTTTTTCCTAGAAAATAAAAAGACTCCGGAAATTGATTTCTCTCTCCCCCTCTCTTGATTCTAGATCTAGAAATCCTTCGTCAGTTTTTTATTTCGAATTGAATTGAGGTAAGAGACAACGAGAAGGAAGCGAGATGGCGAGCGAGCTGATCAACCGGCGACACGAGGCGGACCAACCCGCCGCCGATGCTTACTACCCGAAACCTGTCAAGCCATGGTTCTTCGTGACCCGTCCGATGCGTTACATGCTCCGTGAACAGAGGCTTCTCTTTGTTCTCGTCGGCATTGCAATCGCCACGTTGGTTTTCACAATTTTCCCTCGCTCCACCCAATCCATCGCCTACTCCGATCCGTTTTCCGGCTACGGAATCAGACCCGACGAGTCGTACCTTCCGGCGTTCCAGGCTCAGAGGAAACCTAGCCTCGAGTACCTGAGCCGGATCGGGGCAACAGGCGGGAAAATCCCACTCGGGTTGAAACGCAAAGGGCTAAGAGTCGTGGTGACCGGTGGTGCCGGATTCGTCGGATCGCATCTCGTGGATCGTCTGATGGCAAGAGGAGACACCGTGATCGTCGTCGACAATTTCTTCACGGGTCGGAAAGAGAACGTGATGCACCATTTCGGTAACCCTAATTTCGAACTCATCCGCCACGATGTCGTCGAGCCGATCCTCCTAGAGGTGGACCAGATCTATCATTTGGCATGCCCTGCTTCCCCTGTCCACTACAAATTCAATCCCGTCAAGACTATCATATCCTTTCAATTTTATAATTTCGTGGCTCTTCTGATTTCAATTTTCTCGAATCGATTTCGCATTTCCAGTTTTCTATATACATGGAATTGTTGTTGTTTGTTCTTTGACTCGAATGAAGGGTGTACAAGACGAATGTGGTTGGAACGCTGAACATGCTTGGTTTGGCTAAGCGAGTCGGTGCCAGATTTCTCCTGACGAGCACCAGTGAGGTTTACGGTGATCCTCTGCAGCATCCTCAGGTCGAGACTTACTGGGGAAACGTTAATCCCATCGGTAATCCCCAATTATCTTCCTCCTTCTTTATCAGTTTTTAGATTTTAAGCCTTCTGTTTTGTTGTTCATTGGCTGTGTCCTCCAATCGGAATCTGAAAACGAATCTCTATTGATCCCAAACCCATTCCACCGTCACGTGACAGTGTGACACGACGACGTTTCCAGCTTCTCTGTCTTTCGTGCTTTTGAATTTTCTTTCTTTTTCTCCGTGTCGGAAAATGCGCACGTTAGGAGAGAGAGAGCGAGAGTTTGAAAAACAGGTGTTTTATGGTGCGCCTCATGTGGTTTCCTTTCAGATCTGGTCCCCATCTCTGTAAGGTCAAACCATTGAACCGTAAAAAACGGGTCTTTCTGATCGTGCGGCTCTGATACGTGTCTCTACCTTAGACGCAGCCTCCACATTAACTGCTGCTAGCCTAACATTCAAATTCAAGAGCTTTAAATGATTTGCTTTTACAGTCATTTTACTGACACCGTAATTTTACCGACACGTGACTGTTCAGATGGGTTTTCTTGGCCGTCGTATCTTTAATTTCTGAGTTCTTTGAAATGTTCTCGACTTTCATGTTTCTTGTGCTTTGATTGATGTCTGATTATGGTTGTAATGGTCGGAACAGGTGTTCGTAGTTGCTACGACGAAGGAAAGCGTACGGCAGAGACACTGACCATGGACTATCACAGAGGTGCAAATGTTGAGGTTCGCTACTTCTTCATTTTCCCTCCCTTTCAGGCCAATTTATAGTTTTCTAGTAATCAAAGAGAAAGAAGAGATAGAGAGCGTTTTTAAATGAACGAGTTTGTGTTGATTGGTCACAGGTCAGGATTGCTAGGATCTTCAACACCTACGGTCCAAGAATGTGTATAGATGATGGACGTGTTGTCAGCAACTTCGTTGCGCAGGTTGGTTAATAATCTAGTGGGACAAACAATAAATGATTAAAGAAGCGTTTAGTGGATATTTAGAGTAATGATGGTTTGAATTGGTAATAATTGAACAGGCATTAAGGAAAGAACCATTGACTGTTTATGGTGATGGGAAGCAGACAAGGAGTTTCCAGTATGTTTCTGATCTGGTAAGGCCTTTGCTTTCCTTCTCAAAGAACGATTCAATATAGTACTACAAAAACAAAAATTAAATTTGGTAGGTAGTTTTATGTCAAATCACTTGTATATTCAAGCTTTTGAGGTATTAGACCTAAGTTCTTTTCTTTTTAGTGGAAATTACTTTCTAGGGTGAGCAAAGAAAATGAATTTTACTTGTGTATAGAAAGAATTTCTTCCATTATATTCATATTTTTGGCGTAGAAAGTAATTAGTGTCAAGTGAGCTCACATGTTATTGTAAGAGACTAGTGAGTGTGTTGTGGGATCTAACAACATAGGCTTTACAACATGAGACCCAAATCTCTGAGAGACGGCAGAAACGGTCCCTACTTTAGCAAGTTTATGAAGATGGGTATCAATATCATGTGACAAAGAACCAAATGGGGTCTGAACTTTATCGCCCCTTTGTCCTGGTTATTTTGTAGCTGTTAATTTTATCAGTCTGATTTTGTGTTTGTGTAATGCATAAAGGTTGAAGGTTTGATGAGATTGATGGAAGGAGAACATGTCGGGCCATTTAACCTCGGTAACCCTGGTGAATTCACCATGCTTGAGCTCGCTAAGGTCTCTTTCTATATGTATACCTATACCCTTTTTGATTTCTTACATTGAACCCCGGGTTCTGATGTCGGTTGATTTGGTTGGGTTTTGTTGCAGGTGGTTCAAGAGACGATTGATCCAAACGCAAACATAGAGTTTAGACCAAACACAGAAGATGACCCTCACAAGAGAAAGCCTGACATCACGAAGGCCAAGGAGCTTCTTGGCTGGGAACCAAAGGTCTCTCTTCGTCAGGGACTCCCTCTCATGGTCAAAGACTTCCGTCAACGTGTCTTTGGTGACCAGAAGGAAGGCTCCTCCATGGCTGCAACCACCACCAAAACAACGTCAGCTTGAGCAAACTCGGATGCAAGTAGCGGCCATTGCGGTTGGTTAACGGTTTAAAACAGAAATACAAGGCTTTGCTTGCAGGTACAATGTGGAGAGAAGGGAGCTTCGTTTCTTAAAATTTATTTTGTTTTGATTTCTATTTTGATATTATATTCGTGTAAACATAGTGTAAGAGTTTGGTGCCTTTACTGCTATTCATGGACCTCACTACAATTTTAGAAAACTTTTTGTCTTTTGCAATTATAAAGTTTAGTGGCATTACTTAAAGCCTGCGTTTTAGTCGAAAGACAGAACACTAGTGAAATACACAAGGCAACGCTAGATTTAAGGCCCTCCTTAAAACCATCTTTAACTGTTAGAAATTTTGCGTCTTTGTTAAATTCATATTGTATTGTGAAAGTACCTTTGACGATTAACAGACTTATTCAATGTTAGAATCTGGTTCACAATTATGCAACTGAATATATATTTTTAATGAATTCAACGATCTAACTCCTAAAAGGTTTAGTTTAAAAAAAAAACTTCTTGTCTTTTGCAATTACTCATCGCTGCGTTTGTCACAAGACAGAAGAAAAGTGAAAAATACAAAAAAGGCCACACTAGATTTAAGACTGATAATCAAAAGATGTTATCCCCGTTGATGCAACAATTAAGGATCTGACGAGAAGAAGCGAGAATTATCATACGAAATAGAGGCAAGAGCACACAATCTCAATCTCACTTGGGATTCCTGAGGACGATAATGACAGAATCCCCACGGAGAAACATCTTGCTAATGAAACGATCTCTGTTGACGGGAAGAGCTTTCTTCTTTCCCTTTCCAGTTTTAGGCACCTAAAAACAAGAGCGATGTAAGAAATGGCGATTTCTCTATATGTAATCACAGACAGCAAATAGATAACAAAAAAAGAAGAAGAAGTAAACCTCAGTCCACATTTCTCTGACATTTTCCAGAACCATATTGCAATGTCTGTCGAATGCCCTCACTCGCCCAAGGAGTTTCCTGTTGTTGCGGCAGTTGATCAACACCTGAGTGTTATTCTTCACACTCATCATTAGAACCGAGAGCGGTCCCGTGTTGAACTCCTCCTCCTCAGTCTTTCCCTGCTAAACAAGTATCAACCATCAAGAATTTGACGAAAGCTAAAGAATCTCAATCACGAATCAAAACCACTAACATTCACCAACAAGACAATTCTCAGAACAGTGTCTCTGTTCCCTAGCGTAACCACTAGAAGATACATAACCATATGGTTTCTAAAGGATTCATCGACAAATCCCGAATTGAGAATCCGTAAGATCCAAAATGGATGTTCAGGCCACAACAACAGTAGAGAATTAGACCTAAAAAGCAATACTAGAGCTATGATGGGTGAGATGTCGAATTAGGGTTTTATGTTTATGTCAGATAAAGAGCTAGATCGAGAAAACAGTAAACGAGAGAGATTTACTTACGTTGGTATCCTCTTCCATTGGCCTACTGAAAGACCAAACAAAATCGATTGTTAGCAAAAATCTTGAACAAGGAATAAAAATTAGCAGACGAAGCTAAGAACCCTAGAGGAATACCTCATGATGTTGACTTGAAGCGAACTCCGCTCGACCAAATTCTCCGAAACTGCAAAGGAATTAAGAAAAGGAGGAGTTAGGAAAACTATGAACAGATTTCCATAGAAAAGCAGATCGAAGAAATTAGGGTTTTACCAGCTAAATCTCGCTTCTCGTTTTCCCACAGGAAGAAGGATGACTGAATGAGGAGGGAGTCGAGAGTCGAGAAAAGAGGGCTGTATTTAAGGCCCACACAATTATTGGGCCTTACAGTATTACACAAACGAACTAAAGCCCAAATTTGAATGTATAATATAGCCCACTAACTATTCATAGGACTAACTTGGATTATGTTTTTATTCGTTTCATTTCTTTTATATTTTTAATCAACTTTACGAACATTTTTTCTAGTAATTCAATTGATATAAAAAAAGATCTTAACCCGTATATAACTTTTTAGATTGTGGACCTACTTTGTGTTTCGTAATAAGAATTCTATGTTATTTTAGTAATTATGATTTTTGACCCAAAGAACAAGAGTTATCGTCAAACATAAATCTTAGCTTAATGATGGATTTCTTTTACGAAACGAATATGAAATACAAAATAAACCAGATTTTTGTCTGTTTAATTTTATTACATAGAAGATCGATGGACCAAACGACGTCCAACACTAGTGTTTAATCCACAAAGGAGACTAGCATGTGACTGTTTATGTTTCTGTTGGCTGTCACTAACGCCATCAACGACCTTTTCAACATTGGCGGTAAAATCTCGGATCGGAGTAACGGTGAGAGAAGCGGCGTCGCTGGTTCGAACGTCAAGCCACGTGATGATGTCAGCAAAAACGAGGTCAACATTTGCGTCAGGCTCACCCGAAGTCAGCCCATGCCACATGCCTGGATAAAGCTTAATGGTTTTGTCACGTGTGCTTGCTTTCTCGTACAGAGCTTTGCTGATCTCTGGATCAGTCACAGTGTCTGCTTCCCCGTGGAGGACAAAGAAAGGTAATGTAATCTCGTGGAGAGTGTCTTCCAGGTTCATGCTCGTTCTTAGCATTTCAAGTGCGGTTTTGAGTCTTGGCTTGTCTTGATATATCAGCTTGTTGTTCCTTATCTGCATTTTATGAACCATGTTTAATGCTTAAACTTTGTCTCAAGTGATTCGTTTTATGAACCATGGTTTTACCTCTTCGCGCTTGACCGGGTCTTTGAAAGCTGCGTCGATAACATCTTTTGTGGGAACGATCTTGCATTTTGGTATAATCTCTTCCACTCTAGTTAGTAGATTTATGACTACCGGATGAGGTTTCACCTTCTCTGATATCTGCTCGTATACAACAACTAATTAAGCAAAGTATAGGTTATGGATTGTTGCCAAGTGTCAATATTATAAATGAGATTCTTCTACCTTACACATAGGAGCGACGAGAATGGCACCGTTCCAGAAAGAAGGATCTTTCTTGTGAAGCAACAAAGCAACAGCACCTCCCATGGATTCTCCATACAAGAATCTACCTTTCTCTCGGTATTCTTCCTTAGCTGAAAAAACCCACAAAAATCAATTACTAATGGATGGAGATTGGTACAAGAGATGATGAAGAGATTCTTGTAATTAAGGTACCAGAGATGGAGGTGTAATAGTCGTAGCAGTCGTTTACGATGTTACTGAATTTCTTGATGTAACAACGAGCGCCTTTGGACCGACCATGCCCTTCATAATCCATTCCAAAAACTGCATATCCTGCTGAAGCTAGCCGTATCCCGCACTCTAATTCATAACAACTATTATTAGACAACTTTTTGAAATGGGGAATAGAAAATTGAATTCATGTCTAACTACATTTTCTCCATCATGTCTAATTAAGTTAGAAACAATGGTGGTTAATGTATGTCTCTATCTCAGACAGTAGATGGCGAGAAATGACCTGGCTCACTCACCCTTGGTTTTGGTGGAGAGAAGCAATTAATACATTATCATAAACCAAATTAATTTGGCAGATTCATAGACAGAAAACAATTCAAATTCAAAAAGCATAATTAGTTGTCAAAAGATCACACAATCAATTGAGGGTCACGAGTTTCTCGTTGTGCAAAAGAAGAGAAAAAACAGAACTAAATATTTATCGAATTATTTAACCGAGTGTAACGTTTCCCCGGAATCAAGGGAAAAAAAAACAAGAACAAAAGAAACACGTGTAGAATGTAGATCATGTCAAAAGCTACGAAGCAGACAGGTGTGCAATATTCAGATCTCTGCAACTAACAACAGCTTTTGTTATAAATTTCTTTTGATCTCTTCTCTATTTGCTGCTAATAGAAAAATTTATATGCTCTTTATCTTTTTTTTGTTTCATATATTTTGTAATCATCCACTTGATACGACAAAAACAATATTTTTTTGTTGTTTTTTTTTTTCAGTAAAATATCTACCATCAAATTATTTTATCAAAACAAAAACAACAAACAAAAGATTCGCAATTAGATGGCGAAATCTGATCCGCCATGATTTCTGTAAATTGAAGGAAAACAAAAAAAATTCCCTAGCTCGAGAACATAAATCAAGGATCACCACAAGTATCTCATCTTATTCGATGAGAAATTATTCAACCTAAATGTATGTCACCACAACAAAGACGCTCAACATATGAAACAAAAAAATTATGAATTATTTAACATACTAAAGTATCATAATAATCTATAGACGCTGTCGAATTGTTGTTTTCTACAAAAATAATCTATAGACTAGTTGTTTATTATGAATCTTAATACACTAATGTAATAAAAGTGAGCATATAAAATTTTTTTTTTGTATATTTGTTTAAATAGGGTATGTGTATATGTATCGGGAATTGGAGACAGAGAAGCATTAAATACCTCTCATGAAGCCACTGCACTCCATTCCGTAGCCTGCACATTGACCAATTCTTTTTTTTTTTATGAATCACTTAAATCAAAAAAATTAGGGAAATTCAACTTAACAAAATAGTAGTATTCGATTAACAAAAAGGAAAAAGAAAAAAACTGTTACCATGGCAGAGGAATATCAGAGCTTTGGGAGAAGAAGAAGAAGAAGACGGAACCCATCTGCAAGCGAACAACTCAACGCCTCTCGAGTTTTTGATGTATTCCTGCGTTGTAAAAATTCACGAATCTATCAAACGCGATTCCGTTTATGTTTTCTGAAACAGAGATTCTCTAAAAAGTAATCAAGGATCTGCAGAGAGAGAGAAGAGAGAAGAGAGAGAGAGAGACCTCCTCGTATTCGAACTTGGACTTCATCATGGTCGTGTCAATGCTTCGATAATCTCCGATTTATTGCCGGCAAGAGAGAGAAAACAAGCTATCTGCGTTTCAGAGAGAGAGAGAGAGATAGTGCGAGACGGAAGATTCAAGGCGGTTATCTATCTAATTTGTAGAGAGAGAGAGAGACACTTTTTTTTTCTTTCTTTTAATTTCTATTTCGAATTAAAAAGGAAATTTTAATTCTCATGGAAAATCCCAAATTAGAAAAACTTTATGAACATACATGACGTCATGCTGGGCGTGTGAATCAGAAACCCATCCTGAATTTTCTAACTTACAAAAATCCTTTTTATCCTCAAATATCCATTTTCAATTTTGTTTCATAAAAGACCTTATGTGATATGCGATATCCATTTACAAATCCGTTTTGTGATATAATGGAGTGATGGAGGAGAATATTTTTTTATCATCTATTAATTAATTTTCTAAAAGAAGTCTTAATAAAATTGTTAAATGGTAAGAAAGGAAAACAAAAAAGAGGAAGCAGCTAATTACACAGTTCACGCATATGTATAATATAGAAGTCCCAGCGTTTGGTAATACTATCACAATTCAGCTCGTTTCTTAACGCTTTTCAACAAGTCTCCTCTCAAGACAACACTATTTGTTTTGTTCCAACCTTGGCTTCAGTTTTAACTAAACTTACAAAACCACAAGTTTATTAGACTTGCAAAGACGGATCAAATAAATAAAACTCGAAATCAAAATGGATAGCAAAACTGCATAAAATTCTCAAGTGTGCAAACATCCCATAAGAGCATAAAAATATAAAATATTTCAAGAAATCGCTAAACAAAAACATCATCATTAAGTTTCTTATGCCAAGACAAAAGAGATGCTTAGGTCATTCTCTGGGCAGCCTCCTTAGCAAGAACCCTCTCCTTAGCTTTGGTCTTGGCTTGAGACTTTGATCCCATTATGCCTCCTCCCCACTTCTTCCTGTACTCGTCGTACTTATCGTTGAAGTTAGCCTATTCATTCACCAAATAAAACACGCGTTAAAGATACACTCAAGTCTCGATGATAATATTCCATTGCCTCGACTCTAGTCAGCTTTTTACCTTGATGGCCTCGAGAATTTTGCTGAACTCGAGCTTGTCCTCGTTCTTGACTGTGGTAAAACACAAGCAGGAAGCAGTCTTCTGGTGGACGATCTGGGAGTAGAAACGGGAGAATAGACATAAAACTAGTGTTAGAGTTCAGCAGAGAGAAACTTTAATGGGGTTTAAATCCAAGGAGTGGTGAAATCTAATTACCGCTCCAAGACGAGATTTTCCCTTTACAATGCAGTAAGGGACTTCCATTTTCCTACACAGTGCAGGTAACCAGACCACCAACTCGATGGGGTCAACATCGTGCGCAATCACTACAAGTTGTGCCTTGTTCTGCTCGATGAGGTAAGTCACGTGGTTGAGTCCATACTTGACAACAATGGGCTTCTTGGATTCAGAAGGCTTTCCCTCAGCCTCGGCTTGAGCCTTCTTCAAAAGGCGGTCTTTCTTTGCCGCTTTGTCCTCTGGCCTATACTTTATACCCAGCTTGAAGACGTTGGTTGCTGCAATTACGAATACAGTATTGAGTTATGCAACTGATAGTTAAAAACTAAAGAGACCAAACATAAAAAGAGTTACTTGGAATTCAAAGATGGAAGCAAATGGATTACCAAGATTCTTGTCAAGAGTCTTGGTGAACTGGTTAAGAGCTGGTGGGACCTTCAACCTCTGCTTAAGGATACGCTTCTGCCTTTGAAGGCGGATTGATTTTGGCCATTTGATGTAACGAGTAAGATCCTTCTTAGGAGGCAAAGCTCCACCAATACCGAATTGCTTAGGGCGTCTCTCAAACAAGGGATTCGTAACTTTCTCCTACACAAGTCATAAATCTAATAAGAGACCAAGAGAAGATTACACAATGCTAGTGCTTAGGGATATACAAATAAGAGCTTACCGGCTTCTTCTTGGCAGCCACTTTCACTCCCTTTTTGGGTGCCTAGGAATCAAAAATGTCACAGAAACAGATCAAACAAACAGCCATGGATTCACTAGACAAACTACGAAAGCGAGAATCCAGAATCCTCCTCTACTATTAATGCTAGTTGAGAGACAAGTAAATCGTCTAACATAAAATCTATCTATCCAAGGAAAAGTGGAGATGAGGGCTTCAAAATGCGTAAATCGACATACCATCGTTGTCGATTTCTAGAGGAAGAGAGCGGCGTAGAGGAAGAGCGGCAATGACTGAAATTAGGGTTTAATGTTATCACTATTTATAAAGGACGGAGCGAATCATATTTACATTTTTGGACACGTATTTTTATTTTTTATTCTTTTGCATCTCAACAGCAAGTGTAAATTATTTTCTGGAGTACAAATTCTGTTTTTTTTTTCATTATTGCGAAAATAATAGCAACAAATTTTATTTATATAAAAACTACACATGTAACTTTTGAATAGAAAATCGATAAATTTGAATATGAATGTTAAACTATATTTTTGAATTTTCGTACTCAGTTTAAAGTGGGTTTTTTCTAAATTATATAGTTTAGAAACATAGAAATTAAAGAAACTTCATTCGTTTGTTAATACTGGTTTTGATATTTTATTTGTATGATTCAAAAACATTACACTTCCCCAATACTCATCCGACGTATCAATCACCCACGGAAGCAAATTCGATGGACTTTTTGTGTTTCTTTTAAAGTACATGAATACAAAGACAAGACCACAATTGTGGTCTATCCAAAACCGACTATCCAGTGGTTCAACCAACTAAAATTTGTGTGTGAACCGGAGAGTCCGGTATGATCTTCCACGTTCCATTTCCAAAGACAAGAAAGAGTGCCTTGATCAAATGGACTTGTCTCAGATCTTCACAAGCAACAAAACCAACTGTTATGAACAGACTTGTAAGATAGTTTTCGATGCCTGATGAATGTGGCAGCATCAGAAGGAATCCGAGGAGCAAACACTCGTGTTAAGACCAAAATTGATACAAACAAACAGTGTTCAAAACCACCTTACCTTAATCAGTGTTGATTCAGATCAGTCCTGGTGCAATTAGCCAAAACACTAAAAGCAGAGACGAGCCCAGCCGTGCCAACAACATGGGTCCAGTTTCTGGTTCCAATAGCAACAGCTGCACCAGCCACAGCTCCTCCTACCAGAGCATTCACCTGAAAGCTCCATCCAAGAAAGTGATTTATCAAGATAAGAGTCTCAAGTCTCTATTCAAAGCTAAAGCATCTACAAAAAGATAACTTTGGATCTAACCCAATCATTCTTGCCTCGATATCTCTGAAGCCCACAATGTGTCATCGTAAAAACACCACTCACCAGACCTGAAAGGGAAACAAAAACAATGGGTTCATATACCAAGTCTACAAAAATGAGAAGCAATTACTAATCCAAGAATTTACAACTACGTTATGGCTTCACAAATAAAGAAGCCTATGCAGCATTCTAGTAACAAGACGAGAATCCTAAGCCCAGAATTTAAAACGAAAATTACAGTCTTCTATTCAAATTCTTGAAGATGAAACTGCAGAGCAAAACATGAAAAAAGAAGCACATACCGCACTGAAATCCGAATCTGCCAATGGATTTTGCCTACAAAATTGAGAAACCAATTACTATTAAACATTTGCTCAGTCCTCAAATTCTCAGCAACCGGAAACAAAACAAAGCAAGAAAGATTCGTTTACCACATACGAAGCCTGAGATACGCCGCTTAAACCTGGCAAAGCAAATCAACAACTTCATGAATGAAGAGTTTGAAATCGAAATCGAATAAAGAGTTATCTTCATTACCTATTCGACGAGCGTCACGAGGTCCGGCGCAAAACCCATATAATCCACCAGCCTGAGAGCTTGAACAAAATCTGAATATCTCAGACATGTAAACACAAACATGATAGAAGATTCTCGAAATGGATTACCGTCGCGACGCGGATAACCGACTCGACGGCGAGGGAAGAGCAGGGCACGGCGGAGAGCAACTCTTCCTCCATCTCGATTCTCCTCTCTGCAAAAACGAAACGAAACCCTTCTGGAAATTCCGTAAATTGAGAAACCAATATTGAATCAGACCGGAGCCGAATTAAATTCCGGTTCAATTCGGTTTTGTAATAATGTGTATACATACAATCGATTTGTGAGACTTGTTAGATTGAGAAATGGGAATTTCGAGTAAGACAAATCCCATATTTCATATTCGCTATCTAAAGCTTGAATCTTTCGTATGGAACATCATCATCATACGTGCCAACGTTCAGAATGTTTCACCGGCTCGACGATATTCTCCGATCTCAGTCTACCACCGAATGCGCCACCATTGCGTCACACCCGATTTTCATACTTTCCCGTTTCTTCTCCCTTCTTTTGACAATCCGATTCATCTTCCTCTTGGCCAGCGAACTCATGCTCAGGTTCTTCTTTTTGGACTTGACATAGACCCCTTTGTCCGGACTTCTCTGGTCAATATGTATTCTTCTTGTGGCGATTTGGGCTCTGCTCAGCGAGTTTTCGATGAGTCGGTCTCACGGGATTTACCGGCATGGAACTCGGTGGTCAATGCCTATGCGAAAGCCGGGATGATCGATGTTGCCCGGAGACTGTTCGACGAAATGCCTGCAAGAAATGTGATTTCGTGGAGCTGCTTGATAAACGGGTACGTTATGTGCGGGAGAAACAGAGAAGCGCTTGGTTTGTTCCGAGAGATGCAACTACCTAAACCAAACCAAGCTTTCGTCAGACCCAACGAGTTTACAATGTCGACTGTGCTCTCGGCTTGTGGGCGATTGGGTGCGCTCGAGCAAGGGAAATGGGTTCACGCTTACATCGAGAAACACCAAGTGGAGACCGACATTGTCTTAGGCACAGCTCTCATTGATATGTACGCCAAATGTGGGAGCCTCGAGAGAGCAAAACGGGTTTTCAATGCCATGGGACCCAAGAAAGACGTCAAAGCTTACAGTGCTATGATATGTTGCTTAGCAATGTACGGTCTCACAGAAGAATGCTTCAAATTGTTCTCTGAGATGACGACCAGTAACAACATAAACCCAAACTCAGTAACATTCGTGGGCGTTCTTGGTGCTTGTGTACATCGAGGGCTAATAGACGAAGGAAAATCATACTTTGCAATGATGACCGAGAAATTCGGTATCACTCCATCAATCCAGCATTATGGATGTATGGTTGATCTCTACGGAAGAGCTGGTTTAATCGACGAAGCAGAGAGCTTTATAGCGTCTATGCCTATGGAGCCTGATGTACTCATTTGGGGGTCTCTCTTAAGCGGATCGAGAATGCTTGGGGATATCAAGACTTGTGAATCTGCGCTCAAGCGACTCATCGAGCTAGATCCCATGAATAGTGGAGCCTATGTGCTTCTCTCGAACGTCTATGCCAAAACAGGGAGGTGGATAGAAGTTAAGCGTATCAGACACGAAATGGAGGCAATACAAAACTATTCCCCTCTTTTAACTCTTTGCTAAAACTGTTACATAGTTTCTGAAGTAATTACAGATTATTTCTACAGGTGAAAGGTATTAGGAAAGTTCCGGGATGCAGTTCTGTCGAAGTAGATGGCGTGATTCACGAGTTTGTCGTCGGAGATGAATCTCAAGAAGAGAGCGAAAGGATTTACGCTATGCTCGATGAGATAATGCAGAGGCTGAGAGAAGCTGGCCATGTTTCCGACACTAAGGAGGTTTTACTTGATCTTGACGAGGAAGGTAAAATGATGGCTTTGTCTTACCATAGTGAGAAACTGGCGATTGCGTTCTGTTTGATGAAGACGAGGCCTGGAACTCCGGTGAGGATCATCAAGAACCTCAGAATCTGTGGAGATTGTCATCTTGTGATGAAGATGATCTCGAAGCTATTTGGTAGAGAGATTGTTGTAAGAGATTGTAATAGATTTCACCATTTTAGAGACGGATCTTGCTCTTGCAATGATTATTGGTGATATAACACACACATTGCAAATAACCTTCTTCTTTTTTTTGTCTCATTCTCATTTCCTAGAAACCAAGGGAAAATTCCGACTTATATATGTTTTTGTATTAAGATAATTTCCATCATCTTCAATGTACAAATTATACATTTTAAGGCCATTCAATCAGAGAAGGCATACATACACTCATGAGTTGAGAATCTTCAGTCAAAAACAAACATATTGGTTTAGCTACAAGAGAAGAGGAACCAAAGCCTGTTTCAAAACTTTGCCGGAAACCTGCACCTGAAAATCAGATCGGGAAGTTATCGGTAACCCCCGAGAAAGCTCCTCCGGCAGCGCATGACGACAAAACTCTATTTGTTACTTATACTTTCTTATCTACAAGAAAAAAGACAGCACTGCCAAGAGAAAGAGCAACAAAGGAACATCAGATTTGTGTTTTGAGTAAATAAATATAAGAGAAATAAAAAAACTGCAAATGAATAGCTGTAACTCTTTCTTACCTCCTAAAACTGAAAAAGCCTATCACGCACTACAGGAAAAGCTACTCTGTTACTCCAAACTCTTTGTAATCTTATTATTTCCTTTCTTTGTTATACCCTACATGGCTTATTTGGAATCGGAACAGTTTAGTATCTGCGGAAAAAACATTCAAATTAGGTCTAGCCCAGAGCTTGTGAAAAAACAACAAATATGGCAATTGATGTATCAATGGCAAATAGATATACTGACCTGATACTGGGAGAACGACTTTCTCTGTCTTGTGATGGAGAAATAGAAAATCCAGTACCAGAAGTTACACCTTGGTTGCTCTGTATAATCCATACATGGTTCTTGGATAATTAGTTGGAGAGGAAGCTTCTAATTATGTTGCCTTTGTGAATTGTTCCTCGGTAGAATAAGAGAAGCATCTGAAGAAGTCAAATGTCAAGTTCCTTCCTTGGTCTACCAGAAACCTCTTCATCGCAGACTCTGTCAACGAAAATCTTCTTGGAATCATTACGGGATCCAAAACAAATGCTCAAAATGCCGTTTGTGAATGGAAATGGACGCAGAGCCGCAAGGCAACAGAGGATTCTTTTCACCATCATAACTTTGCCTCTTCTTCTCAGTTTTCGCAAATAAGTTGCTTCATCTAAGTTGTCTTTCACCGGTTATTGGCCTTCATCGCAAGCTTCACTAAACGTAGCAGTCCCTCCATGTCTTGGAAGTTATAATCAAGGGCGCTTTTTATGGATAGAATACCCTCTCCTTGTTGTTGGGCCTCCCCCAAGTTTTCGATAGAAGCGGCCAAGGCCACACGTGATTTCCTCGAGGCATCCATTGCCAGATTTACGTCCTGAGCCTACATACAAACAGTAGGGAGTAACTGAGATTAATCACACTGGCCTAAGTCTAAAGAGTATCAACGTTGCAAAGCTAACGAAGCATATCACTTCATCTTCCATTAAATTAATGAACTCGATATCTAAGGCATTAATACACTTACAAATTGAAGTAGACGTAAGATATTAGAGCGGTTTTGCGCAGAAATGACGTGGTTCCCAGCAACTAAAGGAGAACTGATGCCCCTTGAGGTGCCAACTTTGTCTGCTGCTACTGGATGGTTCACGTTATCAACATCCGAGGCAGAAGAGGAAGGAGACTCACCTAAAAGGCAGTGACAAGAAGATTACGACGTGAACAAATATCAAAACATGGCCAGGAATTTGGCTATCTCCGTGTAGCTTACCTGGAGGAACCATTTGCAAAGAAGTCTGCAATTCATTTCGATATCTATTAGCACTGGTGTAAGAGGAATTAACCACTCTCATATATGCGGCCTCCATGCATTTGTAAGCCAGAGCAGCAGCTCCCATATCTTTAGACTTCTCATACTCATGGGCACAAAATCTATGAAAAAAGAGGTTTTACAATGATTATAAATAGGAAAGAAGGAACGAACGACATTTTTCCTTTTCCTCACAATTCTAAATTACCCGCAAAGATTCGCTGTGCTACTATAAATCTTCATAGATTGGACCATTGTCTCTCCTTGTCTAGCACTCTCGTTGCTGCTCATCTCCAAGAGAAAAGCACCATGAAGAAACTTGAGGGAAGCCTGGAAGTAAAGCTCAATATGCTCAAGGTTTGATACAGAACTCTGCAGCAACAACAAATGCAAGACCATGAGAAGAGAATACAAAATGGAAAGAGAGATTTCACTGCAACTGAATTATGAGAAAAACCTTGAGACGGTCAGCTGTATGTTTCAAATCCTTAGCTTCTTTTAAAATATTATGGGCGGCCAGCACAGATGTTACTTCCTTTTGCAAGGGGCTTGGGGAAGGCTCGTTTTTCCTTCTTATTTGGGCAGTTGCCTTTGTCACATCATCAGATTGAGTACTATTATTCCCAGCTGATGTGCCGCATTTATCGACTTTCTTACGGGCAGAAAGTACAGAGGAATCCCCTTGGACACCTCTAGATGGTGGCCGTGATGGAGAAGCTAAATCTGCTCTATTACTCCTTTCTGATATTCTTTCGATGTCATAAGGTTTTGGAATGTTTGGTCTCACGGCCATATCCACTCTACTGTCAGGACTACCATCGTATATCTTCTTTTCAACATGTCTCGGACCATCCCGTGAATCAGTCCTGATGCTTTGGCTCTTGTCTTTGGACCGAGAAGATGAACCTTTTCCTGACTTCTTCGCCAAAGAATCATTGTTACGTCGTTGATGATCGCTAGACTGTTTTCCTTCACCATGAATATGATCCAGGTTTTGCTGTAAATCCTTGTGGCCACCATTATTAAAATTGGCATCGAGAGAAGGTTCAGCGCGCTCTTTGGCTTTCAAAGATCCTTTATTATCCCAAACATCAAGCACCGAAGACTCATGGGATCCATGTTTGTCCTTTGTCCGCGTTTGCGATCTATCACTCCCACCATCATCTTCACCTTCACCATCTGAGAATCTTCTCAAATTACCTGCTGCAAAGACGTTAGCATCATAAGATTCTTCTTTCTTCTCTCTCGCAGATACGCTTTTCTCCAGGTTGGAAATCCTCATAGGTGAGGAAGACACTGACTCAACAGGCGAACATTTAGCTTCGTGGGAGCTGTTTCTGGGTTTATGAGAATCGGAAATCTTAGAAGAACTTGAGGTGGCCGCAATTAAGTTCTGAACATGTCCATACTCTCTTTTCGAATGACTTCTGTTTTTCTTTTCCAATTTCCCATTGCCTTGAGAATAACTAGGCTCCCTTTCGTCATTAAAAACTCGAGCTTTCTTTAGTTCACGATTTTCGTTCTCACTGAACACCCGAGAACCATGGCTTTCTTTCAGTTTCCTCTTTTTACTGCCCCCTGTGCTATTGCTATTTCCCGTGTCTGAAGCTCCTCCTTCCTCTTTTGGCATTTTAGAGGAGACTCGAGGCTTGGGCTTTTTATCTGCTGACGCAGCAGGGACACCACTACTCGAGGTAGGACGTCCATTTCCGTGTTCAGATTCATCAGGAAACAGAAAACTTTCAATCTTCATTTTCTTGGCCAGCATACAACTCTCTAGATCTGCATTCCTTTTGTTAATCACCTTCAAGCTCCTCGACTCATCAGAGTGGTGATCCACTGCTTTTCCTTTCTCTTTCTGTTTATGTTTTTGCCTCTCTTCGTCAGCCAAGTCACTAAGTCCATGCGAACTGTGAATGATTCCATTTCTTGCTGATGTTTGGATGATCTTCTTGTTAGTTTCTGCAGTTCGAGAAACTTCTTTATCCATTCCATTGTCCATCTTTTTTAAACCTTTTTTCTTCTTTTTTGTGTTCTCATCTCCCTGGTTAAACTGAAGCTTAGGGCCACTGAGATTACTTTGCATTGGCGCTTGGCTCTCAGGGGCAGGGATCTGATACATCGCATAGAGAGCTTTCGTTGTTTCATCTTCAGGAACATTGCAATAGTTCACTCCAGGCCTAAAACCCACATTATCACAAAGAGAATCAATTTCTTTAATTCATCATGCCGAAAAAGAATAGGACCAAAACCAGAGAGAATCAAACACACATTATGCCAACCAGCCAATATATCACGCCGACAAAATAATATGACCAATAACAGAGAATTAAGATAAAACTCACAGCCAATTAAGCATTGTGCACATCCATTTCTCAGGAAGGTCTTCCGGAAAGACGCCAAAAGGAAGAAGCCGCCACTTTCCACACTTGTCACACGCAACCCAATGTTCTTGTATGATCACGGGATTCGCTTTCGGAAGAGAAGGATCAGAACCAAGTTTGCTCAATATGGGTCCAGGACCAGCATTCTGAGATTCTGGCAGTGGGAAGCTCGACTTTTCAGGCATATCTTCTAAGGCCGGAAGTCCCTTTTCTGACATCGGGAAATCTTTTACTTCCAACGAACAATTCTGATCCTCTTCTTCTTCAGAGTCCTCTATGTCTCCAAAAAAGTCTTTGTAAGTGTCCTCGGCTTTTTTTCCATCATTTTGTGGTTTCAAGGCTACCACTTCCTTCTTCTCAGCTTGACCATTCATCTTTGTCTCATCAACAACAGAGCTTTTCTGTTCCTTAAACTTCGATGAAGACTGTGGCTCCTGTTCTATCTGATCAGACTTCTGCTTTCTCGAAGAATGTTCTGGCTCAACCCTATGACCACTTTTCACCTTTGACGCACTCGATTCCTTTTTGACGGAATCAGAAGCTTTGCTTCCTTTGTATTTGCCAACTTTCCTTGAGTATCCTGAAGCATCATCATCACCAAATCTAGTCTTTTTATCTTCTCGAACACTTCCAGCTGAACTAGTCTTAGGATTCTCATGATGCGGCCCAAGATCTTTATGACGAGTTGGACCCCACAATCTTCTCTCGACATCACCCACCATTTCCCCCCTAACAGCACCATTGTAGTTTTCCTTGGATGCATCAAATAATTTACTACTGGCTGTTTCTTTCTCCGTGGCAGCAGAATATGATGTGTTCGTTTCTGTAGGCTCCTTGACGGTAACATCAGTTCCATCTAACAGGCCCTTCTTACTGCGGACATTTGTCTCCGCAGAAAAGCTGTTCCTCTCCACCATCTTTCTTTTCTTCTCTAATAATGGTTTCTCTCCAGCCCTCTGAGGTTCCAAACCGTTCCCCATAGCAGAAGAACTCTCAATGAAAAGCCTGGATGGAGATGTATACTTATATCCCTTTTCGGGTTTTTCCCTTTCAATGAATCGAATCAGATCATCAGAGAGAGGAGAGAGTAACTGACAATGATCCACAGGAAGGGAAGTCATTACCTGCGTTTAAGAATATATCAACACGATAAGCATCTTAAAACAAAGGAGACTGTTTCAGTATTGCGAAACAAAACAAAGGAAAGTCTCACATTAAGAATGCTGGTGGGAGACTCCAACGGCGAATAACCTTGAGGTTCCCCATTCATCCCTTCACTACCTGAAAGACTATTATTATCTAATGACAAAGAAGGCGAAACATCAAGTCCGAGGCCACTGTATATCGCAGCAGCATTCTTTTCTGTAGATAAACTATCTGATCCCATCTTTATCCGAAGCTTCAGAGAGTTCTGTTTACTAAAGACACCAGGTTTCTTGGTTGCGGATTCCTGTCTGGAACTGGAATTGGGTTTCTTGGACTTCATTGATTTTTTGGGGATTCTAGAAGAAGCAAGCCCAGATTTTGCCTTTTTAGGAACACTAGACGAAGCTGCATTACCACTCTGGGACTGAGAGAAGAAAAAAAGGGTAAGAGATTAAGCATTATAGCATTTACAAAGAGCAAACCGCAGACAAAAAGACACATATACCTCCCCTAGTAAGATGTTCGGAGATCGAGTCCCTGCAGAACTCTGAGGTTTTGCTGGTGTCCTTGGATAAGACCAAATAGGGGACCGTTGATAAGTTGGTAGGAAAGAGCCATAGCCACCAAATTTCGCCCCTGTAATCAAATTCAAAGGACTAGTTTCACACTTTGTGGACCAACGAAGAAGAACAGTTGCTGCCACACATCAACATACCAAGATTCTCAGCTGAAAAATCGCCCTCGAAGTCTTTCTGGAAGTGTCCAAGGATATTTTGAAGCTTCTCGTCCTTCAAAATAAACACCGAAACATAGATTACTTCCCAAACTAACAAATTTTAAACTCTTAAGTGCGGATGCTTTTACGAAACTTCTGTTTCGATACTACTGAAGCGAATCAGGATAGCATTTTAAAATCTCTAAGGAAACTTATCCGGTACAATTGTAACCGATGGCTGAAACTTGTCATTACATACTCTCTAAAAATTCCATCGAATAAAAACTAAACACGCGGCAATCGGAAGATAAAGACTTCCAAATGGAAAGTAGATAAGCCTTCTATAGTTTAACAACTTGAACAATCTGCGGAACTGCTCTACGTGCAATTAACGCGGTGCTTCGTTGCAGTTGAATCGTAATGAAATTACCAAACACTAGATCCATAACATTTAAAAGGCATACCATATCAACCGCATACACATCCTTAAAAGCTATACAAGTAAATATCCCTACCAAACTGATGCAATATAAAGAGACTAGGTAAGACAACACTGCAACATTAGCACTTAGACAATCCATAATCCAGTTCTCAACAAGATAGAAAAGAAAAAGGTTAGTCCTAGATTAGGTGAGAAGGTGGTCTTACAATGTAGGAGAGATCGCTATCGGGGTCTATGCTTCCACCATAATCGTTAGTAATATTGTAGGAGCAAGCCTCTCCTTCTTCAAGTTCAGACTCCTCCATTTCTATTACTTCTATCTTCACCACCAAACCCTAGCCTTAACCCTAGCCCCTTTCTAACATTGCAATCGCCAAACCCCACAAAATCGAGCGCAGAAATCAGCCCCAAATCCTCCGTAAAATCACACCGTAACCAAAATCTATTGGCTACCAATCCAAGAAGCAGTGAAACCCCAGCCAAATCAACCTAAAGGATTTGCCCTAGCTTGATCGAATTAGAAATCCGATCAGGACCCAAAGCGAGCACAAGCGACAAAGTACAAACCCAGAAAGTGGAAATTTGTAGTCAAATTCCGAAAAATCAACAAATTGAATCGGATCGAATTGGGATTTCCGATTTCCCACCAAGGATCAAATGTGTTTCGATCTCTTCCGCTGGACAGGAAACGTAGAATCTCCCGGGTTTTGGTGTAGGGCTGCCTCCGTTTTTTTGTTTATTTCCTTTTCTGTTTTAATTTTTTCTTCTCTACGTCTACGTGTAAGAAACATAAATGTAAAATTAGGAAAATAAAAAATGATTTTATAAATCTCTAAGCTTACGTCCCACTAGCTGTGCTGCTGCTCTGATACAAGGCGCGTGGGAAAGTTCCGGCGTCTGTTTTAAACTCGCGCTTTCTCTCTTCCTATTTTCTTACACGTATCCTATCTTTCCTGTTACTTTGTACTAATAAAGAGGTGAAATTAATTATATTTCTAACTAACTCTGGGACATAGATTTTATACATTCACCAGTTTATACGATTGTGATTCTAAGGATGTTTTCCCGATACACATGTTCAATTACTAATTTATTAGCTTTATGATCAAAAAAGATACTAACGAGTTGTAGTATTGAAAACTGAAAGATTAATATAAGGACCGAATCCTATATATTTATGTACACTGTGTAATTGAAATTATGTGACCAAATTTTATAAATAAATGTAAATGTACACACGTTCTTATTGATTTTGAGATCCTTCTTCCATTTACAGTACTCTGCATTCATGATCCATGAGATATAACTTTTTATATCTCCATACAATTACAGGGTATTAAGAAAAACACTATTTATTGCATTAAAAATTGTTAGTTCGTGTTAAAAACAAAAATCTCAAATTATCATGCTTCCAACTTCATTTTATAAAGTGATATTAAGAAGAAAAAAAACGAAAACATGATGATAGAAAATTAAACGTAAAGAGATGGTGGCCAACAAAAAAAAGAAAAACGTAAAGAGACAAAATTTCGATCTACAAAACAGGTATTTGATATCTCCTTTGACGCGTAAGAAAGTGGTCGCACGGCTCTGTGGCAAAGCTTGGGATCGATCTGGAAATGCCACGTGCTACGCATACGACATAGTATACCACATAATAAGGTCGTTTCAATGCGTTTGCATATTTCAGGGACAAAATATTAATTGTTACTAGTATCTGTAAAATTTAAATATAAATATATAAAAACAATTTTGGCTTCAAAACAATAATTTTTTTCTCGTATTTACTCAGACGTCTTTTCTTTACAAGCTTTAACGCAACGAAGAAAAGTACGTACGGTGAAAAAAAGTAGTACAGGTTAAAGAACAACTGGAATATACTGACTCAAGCTTGAGAACAGTAGTTGACGAAATTACCCCGCTATTCGTGTGGATATGCTCCAGATATGCTCCGTATAGCAGATGGGTAGTTTCGTCCTCACAGCGAACAAATCTGACATCAAACACGTTAAATGCGTGCTCTCACGCTCTCGAACACGTACACATCTTTTTATTGTTCACCAACTTAATTACACACATGTTTTTTTTGTTCTTTCATGTATTCAACGTTTTTCTTTTGTCGTCACTGTACTCAAACATCACCTACGTTAACTCAGTGAGAAATTAAGAATATGGCGTAATACCAAAATAAAACCAATTCATAATTTCATTTATTTCTTCTTGTAAACATAAAAAAAATATTACATATAGCCAAAAAAATCATTTCATGTTATATCCGTAGAAAGACAAACGAGACATTAAAAGAAAATAATTTTTGTGAAAAAGTTATCATTACGTACGATAACTAAAATGGATACATGAGTTTTTGACAAAAGAATTAAACAATACAGAGAAATAAGACGAACTTTAGAACCTTAAACAATTAAGAGACGGGGGATCAGGGATTTAGATAATTAAGGGATCGAGGAGAAAATAGTCGGAGATATGCGAACTTGTTGCGGATCACTTAATCAATCTTCTGGCTGATCTTAACAGCTTCATCTCTTGATCGGCCACTACAGTTCAATCTGAAGTTTGTCTTTCAAACTACGTTGCATACCATCTGGCGCAAAAGAAACTCGCAAATTCTCCATCAGTTATTGTCAAAACTATAGACCGTATTGTTCGAAATCGTTTACATTCACTTCATGGCACAAGACAACAATCATAATTTGTGTTCTATTCTTCAAAAAGTTATGTTTGCTCTGATAGGTGCAGCCTGGAGTTCTTCTCACGTCAAAATTCAAAAATCGATGCTTGCCAAGCCAAGAGAAGTAAGGACCTCTTTACATTTCCACGAGTCTCTCTTTTCTTTTTCCCTTGTTTCGAGAACGTATGCATTTAGAGCAAGAAAGGTCGGATTTCTAGGAAATCTCCAGGATTTATCATCGATTTTGGTGTTTATTGTTTCTGTCACGCTCCAACTTTTAGAGAGTTAGGGTTTATGTATCATGTCAGTATTGTTATACTGCCGACGGCGTCTGGGCTTGGTCCATTTAGGAATGCTCACCCATATTGTTCATAGAATCATTCATATGCTTAGATGTATATATAAATAAATAGAGATTTTTAGTTATGATGTCTGTTCAAAGATTTTCATTATCCAGAAGCAGCTACAGACTCGGACAGTTCTTCCATGAGTTCCTTTTGCTCCAAAGCAGCACAAGCCTGCAATAAGAACCGAACAACATTCTTTCAGATTCTCACATAAACTGATAAAAACGCAAAAAAAAGTTTGAGGTTTATGGTTTAGAGTTGGGATAGTACCTGCACTGCATCCTCTAAGCCACCTTCAAGAAATGATGTAAGCGGAAAGTTCATCTTTAGCCTATGATCAGTCACTCTACTATCCTGTAATTTTCAGACATCATAAGCATTACAGAAATCATCCTGTTTTTTAAAAGCAAGTCTCTAAATAATCCGTGTGTTACCTTATAATTGTATGTTCTTATCTTTTCTGAACGAGCTCCAGTCCCAACCTGAGATTTTCTTTGGTTCCTTATCTTCTCTTGTTGTTCCCTTACTTTAATTTCATACCTATATATGGAAAAATCAATAAGAAGACTAGGGTGAGACTTGATAGAGGAAGAAGAAGAAGAGTGCTTACAGTTTTGCTCGCAGAAGCTGGAACGCACGAGCCTTATTTCGAAGCTGAGTCCTTTCTTCCGTGCAGAAAATGCGAATACCTGATGGTTTGTGGAATAGATCTATAGCCGTCTCCACTTTGTTCACATTTTGCCCTGCACCAACACCTCTTTTCAAGTATTATTAGCAAGCGAGATGTGAGAGAAACATAAAGTGAATGTCTTTATATTATATGGATTTTCGGTGGCCTGACCTCCAGCGCCACCAGATCTTGCAGTTGTAAGTTCAATGTCCTTTGGGTCAATCACCACTTCCACTTCATCAGCCTATAATAACAGAGACAAAGCAGAGATGACAGTTTTGGACTAGATATCAGAATCTCGGTAAAACGAAATATGCGAAAGCTAGTTTACCTCTGGCATGATGGCTACAGTGGCCGTAGAAGTGTGTACACGGCCCTGTGTTTCTGTTTGAGGAACACGCTGGACTCTATGAACACCAGATTCATATTTCAGCTTGCTATAGACTCGGTTTCCTTTGATCTCCATCACGCACGTCTTGTAACCTCCATGCTCAGCCTTTACAAGTAGGAAGGCGAGTGAGCACCATGTCTTTAAGTTGCTATGCTCTATCACAATATTTGTTACAGAGCGTCTTACCTCTGAGCATGAAACCAGAGAAAACTTCCAAGAGCTGCGCTCGCTGTACCTCTGATACATCCGCACCTGCATCCAAATGAATAATGCAAAGCAGATTGATTCACAGTAGGATTTGAATTTCTCAGTTACTGCATTTGCTTAGCCATGCCATATGGGATTTGAGAGTTTTTTTTATTATAAATAGGAATGAAACAAAATTGCTTTTTATTTTTACGAAATTCTAAGCATTCCAGATAAAGAAGACATTAGAATCAGAAGAAATAAAGGAAAGCATGTACCTACAAGGTCACCAGTCCAAATTGCAGCTTCATCGCCACCAGTTCCTGCTCTAACTGTAGAAGGAACTAAAACTTTAGACTCGTCCGGAAATAGATAAGTGTAACAACAACAAAGGGTGCTCGTTTCAGTGCAGTTAACACTCATGATTCCAAGGAAAAGGTGCTCGTGTAGACAAATGATACTACTTGTCAGCATACAGATCGTCAGTTACCTTCGAGCAATATGTTTCTGGCATCAAGAGGATCGGATGGAAGAAGTAACATCTGACACAAATAAACAAAATATTTGAAATCAGCAACATTCGATTTTCAGCTGCCAAATAACTAAACTATGGGACCAAGTCCACGGGAATTGCCCAGATACAATGCTCAAGGAAAAGGGTCTAAACCTTTAGTTGTTTTTCAAGCTCCTCAATTTCTTTAGTAAGTGAGTTAATTTCACTTCCGATCATTTCAGCCATATCTTCATCATCTCCAGCCTCTTTTGCCAAAGCTGAAGCAACAAACCAATCAAAACCAATTGAGTCAAGAAGAAAAGAAAGGAGGAGACTTGAAGGGACCTTTGGATTCTAGTAACTGCTTCTCACAGTCCTTGAATCTCCTGAAGACGGATACAACCTAGGATAATCCAATATGAAGTCAATTTAAGGATCCCAAGAAAAAAGTTTCAAACTTTGCACCCGGTAAGTAATCGCATTACCTCGTCAAGTTCCGACATGGACTGTGCCAGTTTTTGGTATTCAGAAGGATTTGAAACTACATCTGGGTCAGCTAGTTTCACCTATAAATAATTCAAAACTCGTAAGATGTTTCCACTGAGGAAACAAAAACCATCAACGCAAGAACTGTAAGAGCATACCGATAATTCCTTCCATGTCTTCTCAACAGACTCCATTTTCGTAACGAGGTAAGGTTCCTAAAATTCACAACAGAAAAAGAAAAATCATCAGCTATTAACATAAACATGAATTTTCTGATTGCAAAATCTAAAATTTTGGAAATTTGAAATAATTCGAACATTTGGGTTTACAATCACTTACGGCCATACAGACAAGTCGATGAGTCCTGCGAGACGGAGAAGGCGGCAACAAGACATGACATACTCCTGCCGGTGGCTGCCTCGAGCGTAGAGTTAACGGTAAAGAGTGAAGATGCACGAAGGCTCGAGCCATTGGACTCGTCGTCATCGAGCAATTCATTGTTTAGAGGGAGAGAGATGGAAGAAGAGTGGCGCGTGATTTTGTCGGATAAGGAAGCCTCCAGAGTCCAGAGTTTATAATTAGATGATGACATGTGTTTGGCTGTGAGGACAATAATATCCTCCGCATACTGACCATAGAAGAAAGAAACCTTATTGGGCCGCAGAAACTATTACGGGCCACAAAATCAATATGACAAAGAATAACAAAGGTCACCAGAGATTCTGGTTCGATCCGTAGTTGTTTTTTTTTTTATCTCTAGTCAAACCTTCTGAAGGGTCTGGCAGGTTTTATCTTTACCAATACATGTTTTGGTTTTGGTTTTGGTTAAAACTTAAAACTTCAAATCTGTGGGAACATTTAATCAAGGTCCTCAATTTCATCTCCTTCCGGCGACCATGTCTATTTACAGGATCGCTAGAGTCTTACCCTTCTCGGGACTTTTCAGGTTCTTTCATCGTCTTCTTTTCACTGCGATACTCTTCACTTTCTCTCTGTTTTATTTTCCATGGATGAAGATGTGATTGATTTTTCTCTTAGAATTGACGGATATGGATATTCAATTTCTCTCAAATCTAGGGTTTTTCTCGCTTCGATTACTAGTCTAAGCCTGGTTAATGCCTTGCATCTCGCGGAATTACCTCCTTTTGATGCTTGATTGAAACGGGTCCAGCATAAAAATCTCTCTCATTTTACAGGCAGCTTGAGCAAGAAGCCGAAACTGTGATCAATGTCCTGCAACCTGGACCATTGGGAATCATTGAACACAAGTTCACGGCTCAAGAGATTCGGGAGGCAAAAGCTACAGTGTGTAGAGCAGTAGAGAATTGGCGAAGACATTCCAAGCTAGAGCATGCAAATGGCGTTTTAAATGATTACATCTATAAGTGAAGAAGTGAGTAAATCTCTACTTTTCTTTCCTTCTTTTTCATGGCTGATGAATAAAGGCCTTTCATTTTGTTGAACAATGCTTAGAGCTCTATGGAAAAGCAAATGTTTCTCTTTTGTTGTGTAGAAGCATTTGCTGATACGTTTTTCAGCTTACATAGATTGATATAACTGAGAATACAAGTTCTTAATCTTAGCACCAGTGTTGTGTGACTATAGACTTGCACTGGTTGAAAACATAACTGTGCATGGTAGAAACCCGAAAAAAAAAGAGAGGCAAAACAACTATATATTCTTCTCATCTTATTCTATCCTAGTTGCATTTGGACTCTCTTGTTACCTCTTAAACCCATATGGCTCCAGCTCTTCTTAGCAATGCCGCTAGTTGGTTTTTGACTTGGAGAGTCATTACCTGGTTAGCACCACCGATTAACTGTTGCCCTATGAACACAGCTGGTACACTGGGCTTACACCCCATCTGTACCAATGCCTTCTCGATCTCCTGACCGTTAGACAATTGATCAAGCTCGTAGACTGTCATCTTTGCCCCAAATCCTGAGATCAGTGTTTGAATTGAGTGGCTCATACAGCAAGAGCTTTTGCTGAAAATCACCACTGGTTTGTCTGCAACTAAACTTCTAATGCTTTCCATTGGATGTATATAATATGGGGAATGTAACACGGATGTAGGAGTTAGTGTGAGAGGGAACTCAAGGATCTTTATGCTTGTTTCTGCTTTGATGTTAATACAAAGTAAGCCTATTTATAGGGTTAGATATGTGGAGAAGGGTAAGATTGCATAAATCAGACCTTTGTCACTACTTTACTTCCTTGTTCCTTCCCCAGTGATGTGCCCTTTGGCGTTCTCTAAAGACTGCATGAACTTGGATTCTTTCCTTTTAGATATCAGAACCAAGTGGCATATACAGTTCATGAGAATTTCTTTTTTTTCTAAATACGGAAATATCCTTGCCATATGGTTAACGATCCACGGATCCAAGGAGGTATGCAAGTGTGATTATGTATACTCTATATGTTGCTTTTTTTTGCAATATCTTTTTGCTTTTGATGCATCCACTGAGGTGGAGATTGGATTATGGTTTATCCAGTTAGATGCCTATCTTTTCAAGCAACAATAGATTCCCCACAAGTTTCAGGCCTAAAAGAAACGGAAAGCAAGAAAGGGAAAAAAAAAGATTGTCTTTGAGATACTTTTCTGCTTGTGTGACCTGGAGTCTAGAGAGCAAGGGTGTAATCAAACAGAGATCTTGCTTTTAGCTTTACACTATCGTCACAACCATTTTTCAAGTTTTATTCACAACTTCTAGTTATCAGAATGTGAGAGTTGTGTCTTAACTCTTAAGAGTCTTCTTTGTTGTTGCATTGACTCATGAGGATAAGAATCCATGTTCATTATGTTTTTTTAATTTATACAAAATTTGCAATAGAAATTTAACAAGAAAGCATAATTCTGAAATCAGATTTGGAAATCTACAGAAATGAGGAATCTTTGGCAGATTCGTGATAAGGCCATGTGTCGTTTTTTTCATTATGATTGAATTAGCAATCTTATGGGTGATAATAAGCATGGGTTCCAGATTCTCTTGAAGCGGTGATAGAATCCCAAGATTCGGATGGAACAACTTGTGTACGATATATTCTCTTCAAGATCTCTAGAACTGTCTGCCAAATTGGCTCGCAAAATTGTCCAAAGGTCATAATATGTTTCTTCCTACGAATTGCTACATTCGTGTCTGTAATGAAAACCTGGAACAGTATAGAATAGATGATGCTGCGCATTGTACCAAGGAAAAATTGAAGTTACAGGTAGGTTCTTTGAAAGCCAAGAAACATTTTAAGAAGACAAAAAATTCAGTAAATCTTGAAACTTTTGATACAAAAGTACTTTTCTTAAAGCTCGAGAGAAAGTCTATCATCCATCACCCATCACCCGGTGATGTTGTTGACGAGCACGACGGAGTTATAGTGCTCACCGAGCCCAAAAGCATGCCGGTGATACGATAACATGAGGCTCGAGTCATTGCCAGATTTATACTCTTTGCCCATTTCAACATCCGGAAATGATCCCGAAAACACCATTATGTGTTTCCTCAAGCAATGTGTTAACGCTCCTAGCTCCAACTGCCCGCCCCAAGCCGCGGTTGACTCGACTTCTCTGCAGTATTTCTCAAACCGCTCTTCCGCAGAGCCGCCATTGGAGTCACCAGACTCGGTTTCTGATAAGAAAAAGGGGATGAAATCGGTTCTGTGCTGTCTCATGTATGCAGCAGCCATTTCTCTTAGCTTCTGGTATGTGTAAGGAGATGCACCGCCTGAGCGATTGGCAAGCTGGTTCTCAACAGCTCGGTAAAGGCAATGCCCGTCTGGCTTTATCTCAGTGATTGTTAACCCCAACGGCTTAAGCTTCTTCTCGAGCTTTTCGTTCTCAACCATACGATCGCTTGTCACTTTGCTTTGCTCCTCTTTGATTCTCTGCTCTCTCTCTGCTTCTTCCTTAGCTCGTTTCTCGCGTCTCTTCACGCTCTTGCTCGGCTTTGAGTGTTCCTGCTGAGCAGTGACAGAGACTCCAGCGATAGCTCTCACTAAAGTGTCGATGTCTCCTTTTTTCTCATTTGTCTCGTCCTTGGAAATGTTGCTGCTGCTGCTAAAACCTTGAGAGGCGAGTTCTTTCAACTGTTTCTCCTTAAGCTCTGTGGAGAGTTTGGAAATGTCGTCTTCGACTTGCTTCTTCTTTGCTTTTTGTTCAGCTTTGCTTCCTTTAGCAGCAGCCTTTTTCATCTCCGTCTCCGTGTTCTGTAGTTGTTTTATCTCTAGCCTACAATAAACAACAACATCATCATCATTAACAACACTTGCAATCAATCAAGTAAAAGGGTGATACTTGGACTCCAAAATAAGAAACCCAAATGGAGCTGTTACCTGTGCCTAGCAAGCATCTCATCGACCGTCTCCTGAGAAGCATCCATGGAGGTTTCCTCGGATACATTAGTGTCTGCCATTTGAGGAGCAACGAAAACTGCACAGAACAGTTAGCGAAGACACAAAAAATGATCTGATTCTAGTATCAGTTTGTGAATTTCTAGTAAATGCAGAGATTCTCCAGTTTCCAATTCAATATTTCACCAAACTCGGTGATACCCAGAATACACGAAAAGGGATTTTCATTTTCTATAAAATAACCAGACTTTAAAGAGAAACCTATAGCGCAACAGTGAAGTAACCAGACTTAAAGTAACGGTTTCGACTATCAAATAGAGAAATAACGCGAGAGAAATATCCAAAGTTCGTACCTTTGATCAAGGAGAAAAATCCAAGTTTGTGATTTAGGGTTTACGGCGAAAGAATAAAAAAAAACCAGAAAAAAAAAGAGGAAAAACTGAAACGTAAATGGGCTATGGTGTCAAGTAGCAAATCAACGTAATTGGGGCATAAGGCCCATTTAGATTAATCAGAACTCAGAGAGAGCATTAACGCAGAGAACGCGCGTAGCGTTCACTCGCTTGCCTTGAGATCCAGTAATGCGATACTGTTCACTTCTCTCTGACAAAAAAATTCCAAAGTCGTTACAATGTATTAATTCATTATTAATAATACTGAAATCTATGGATGGTCGAAATATCATAAATCTGGCTTATTTTGTGTCTTTGTAGCATTTTATTTTTGTTTTCACAAAAGAAACATCATTTTATATTTTCAATGTAGCAATTTATGTTTTACTCTTATTATTACAAGTTATTACTGATTAGTTGAAGAAATAAATTTATAAGTGCATGTATTTATGAAAAGTATAAGAAAAATATCAATTATTGTTTTCTTAATGTCTTCTAGAACGACAATTTTAATAGAACGAAGGTGTACTATGCTAACATGAGAAGGCCCGTACTCTCCACATTATTTCGATTCCCCGATAGTGGGGAAATATTTATCTTACCTATATACATATATATATATATGTGAATATATTTTTTTTTTATCAACAACGAACTACTAATTGAAAGGCGCCAACAGCCAATTGGATGGCAGAATGTTTACATATAAAATATGGTACGGGAAGACACGAACACTCCGTGCTAATAAATCCATTTTACTATTCATTTTTCGAGGAACAAAAAAAATAGAAAAAAAAAATAAAGAAACTTTGATATTTTGTATTCCAAATAGATCTCGAAAGCCGGCCACTATATATGAATATATTTAAAAGAATATAAATCAGTAAAGACAAAACAAATTCATATAAAATACGAAAATTGTTCATAGGTTTCACCTATATATATGCCTACAGATCGATTCTCGTATGGCCAAGTGGAGGGTGTCTTAAACTGTAGTTTTGGTTCCTAAGCATCTTGGCCACAAAATTGATGGAAAGGGCAAGTCCCATTAAACCGATCAACATTAGATGTAGTTTTTCAATATTTCGTACTCCTATGTTATATAGATATGAATCGTATCAATCTATTCCTATTAATCTTGGAAACCAATTATCAGCATTGCATGGTAATTGGTAAACATATTAAAAATCTAGATTCAAACCGGTATCTAAAGGACTGGACTGTCTAGAGTCATATCCAAAGGCTCTTCTCTTCTTTTTCTTTTTACAAATGTCAACCCAATTTAAATTAATGGTTCTCGAGATTTCCATATTCGTAGAAAAAGAAGAAGGAATATATATAAAGAAAAGTAATATTAAATGGGTCACAGTTGAAACAAAACAAGTAGGCGACACATGGATAGTATCTTCATTTACACACACACATTACATATAGATGGAATCATTTACATATACATTGACAGATTTCTTATTCCTATATACGCACATATATTATATAATGGATGTATATATTTGTGAAGTGGGGTCGGATATGGATAAACTTCTTATCTCTGATTTTTTCCATGTCAAAGATGACGCAACAGTCACCACCAAATCTCTGCTTTTTACTCTTAATTTGCATACACTTCTGAAATTAAAAATTATTTTTTTCTATAATGTAATTAACCACTTTGAAACACAATGTATCAAACCCTTCATTAATTATTTTAGTCATTAAGCGTAATGCATATACATTTAACTAATCCTATTACAAAATTCATGCATCTCTATCTACCAATTATTATTGTAGAAAGATTTTGTTGTCCACGTATAGAGCCAATACTGATGATTTTGAATATAAATGGCTTTGTCTTTTTTTCAGGTACTTACGCTAATTTATAAAATAATCATGACAAAATTAACTTTATTATTATATCACTCATATATTAATAACATCAAAACGCATCAAATATCCCCTTTTTGTTCATTGCACATTACCGCAAATTATTAACCTTCCACGTTTCCACTATAACTTAAAAAAGGGATTCAAATATAATTATAAATTAATGTTTTGGGTATGTGATGCTACTGCCAGCCACGGACCGAAAGTAGTCTCTCTATTAATTGGTTTGTAATAATATGCACATAATAATATATGACAACTAATCCCATCTCTACAATAAGTCCATTTGAAAAACTAAACTACAAAAATAAATAAAACAGGAGTCTCCATCAGACAAAATCATAAGGGTGAGCATTTTTTCTTATCCAAAATTATATCACAAAGAACTTAGCCTCTTTCTATTTGGTTTCTGGGGCATTTCAATTATATATATATATATATTTTTCTTTCGAGTGGGGTATATAAGTTATATATTTATCCAGTATATTATTATACAAAAAGCCCAAAATAAAATAATCCAAAATCTTCCACAATAACCATTATAAATAACAGCTGATCCAAGCATATGTACAACACAACCTAAGCCTTCCTCATTCCAAAAACAAACACTTCATTACTAACTTCTCTTAATCGGTAGCAAATGGAGAGAATAAGAGATTTGTCGTCAAAGAAAGCAGCAGTAATATTCACAAAGAGCTCATGTTGTATGTGCCATAGCATCAAGACGCTATTCTACGAACTAGGAGCTAGTCCGGCGATCCACGAGCTCGATAAAGACCCCGAAGGCCGTGAAATGGAGCGTGCCCTGCGTGCACTCGGCTCATCAAACCCGGCGGTTCCAGCTGTTTTTATCGGAGGAAGGTACATCGGATCAGCCAAAGATATCATCTCCTTCCACGTCGACGGGTCGCTCAAACAGATGCTTAAAGAGGCTAAGGCCATATGGTTATAGCGTTCCAACCATCGTACATGTATGTGTATATATATATATGCATATGTATGATGTCAATAACCAACGTGTTAAAAACACATATTATTCATATATAGATAATCGGAAGGGAGCATAGATGTATTAAAATGCTTTGCTTCCTTCGCATGGAGGTGATTTTATAATAAGTTATATACATGTATAGATGTATATATGTATCTTGACTTGCATTGTACGGAAGAAAAGACAAGTGTACGTACGTACCTTTAAGCAACTGTGTAACACTAGTGTTAAATTTCCACGTACGTGAAGAGTAAACTCAAATCTTAAAATCATATGATTAATGCGCGCGACATTAGTTAAAATGCTACTGAGTTGATATTATTATTATTTTACAAACGATTGAATGAAAAATTAATAGCAGATATGATCGATCGATGAAGTGACAAGACAAGAGATAATTATCAAGAAGGAATGATACACGTAGACGAGTACTATAGGATCCCTTATCTTCGGAGAATCTTATATATACACTTGAAAAGCTTCACCCACAAGGCACCGGACCATATAATTAAGAACAACACTAAATAAACATGTATGTGGTCAGGGCGAAAATTCACGTCGCACTGCCGAATAATTTTGTTTTGTCGTTTTTTCTATCTACTTTATTGTTAATTATCGACTAAGATCGATTTCATAAGTATTTACATATTTCACGGTAAGGTATATTTTTCACAAACATATTGTCGCTAATTGTTTTTCTTTCTATAATCACTAAAATTTGGTTGGTGAGTACTGTACATATAAAACATTACAAACCAGAATTTTGCGGATAGTTGAACATGTTAGGTTAAATTTTTTTTTTTTTTTTTGCTAAACATTAAAAAATATTTACATATTTTGTAAGACTGAACATTTTGTAAGAATTTACACGTATGTAGTTACGTCTCGGAAGGGAGACGGCAAGAGCAGAATCAAAGATGAGTGTGTAAGAGTGAGATAGACAAAGAATATTAATTTGTCTTTGTGCAAGTTGGTGGTAGAGGCGCACAATTCATAAGGGAATAATCACTACGTATCACCGAAAGCTCGAATCCTGTTTTGGTTATACGTTCTTCTTTTTAACCTACAAGGATTCGATCTATATAAACGAGGTCTTGCTTGGGAGAAGATCCGGCCATAAAAACAAAAAAAAAAACAAAATTCTTTTTTTTTTTGACAAACCCAAAATCGCTTCGGTATTTTGGCATCAAAACCATGTCATCAGAGTCATTAGAGACAAAAGTGGTAATGTAAAATAAGACTTGAATGTTGAGAGAACATTTTTGAAAAAACTATTATCATCCTAATAATTGGAAGGAAAAATAATTGCTTTTGTTCTTTTCCAAAAATCCGGTAACATTGTTGTCTATAAAGAATATATAACAAAGAAATTATAAAATGCAGAATTATATATATTAATATATATCACCAAAATTTACACCGACAGCGGCCAACCAAATTGTTTGAATACGAGCAAGCAAGCTATGTTTGTTATCTGATTTTATTATTTTTAAAAAATTATCAACAACATGCAATATACAGAGTTGAATTTGAATGGTAAAGCAACGATAATACTAACACAAATTATGTAATATACTACAGGGGTGTATTGAACAAGGAATTTGGAGTGATTTAAGTTATAATGAATTTTGAGATGATTTGGATGAATTTTAGTGAATTATGAAATTTGTTATTAAAATTCTCTAAAATTTCGCCTAAAACCATGTGATTTGGATCTTTGTATTGTTAACTAATAAATGACCCGAAATCTCACATAAAATCATTTAAATCACTTTAAATCCACTACTTAAAATATTTCTAATAACAGTAGATTTGATTGTATATTTCCAAATCACTAATCCAATAACATAAGATTTGTCATTTTAATACAAATTATTCCAAATTCCTCATTCAATACTCCCCTACATGTTCCGGTTTGTTACACACTAAATGTGTAAATGTTGTAGTTATCAAAGATCGGAGACTGTGAACGCATAATTTTCGATATTCTGGATTGACGTTGATTCTTGGAAGGGTGATGCAACAAGTTGTTCGAGATGGGTATTGCAGTTTCAAAATGGTGCAGCTTTTATAATGCATATATCCAAGAACTTTTTCATCTATATATATTCTAGTTTTCTGCAATGCAGTGTCTAGCTATATACATAATATAACATAATAAATTTTGTTAAAGAGATTTGTATTCCAGACTTTATTTTAGCCTACAAACCACGTGCTAGTGATATAAAAAACGAATGATCTTACTCTCAAGTCCGCATTATAAATTTTATCTTTCCGTTTGGTTTGCAGATATTTTTGTACCATATTATAGTTGGTTGGTTATAAAGTCAATATATTGATTAGACTCTAATCAATAATAAAAGTGTGTTTGTTGACAAATAATTATCTGGCGAAAATTTGGAAATCACTCTAATTTGTTGTATCCGTTCATTTTGACGTTCAAGTCAACATAAGCTATTTAGTGTGTGGGACAAGAACACGTATTTGTTATATGCTTTCCCTTGGTCTCTTGGAAATTCTATAATCGACAAGTTCAAAACAAAATTACCTAATTTAATTGCTGTGTCCTTGTGCGTGATTAACTATTAATTTATTTGGTTGTTGATAAAACCATTAATCTTAATCTTTCATTATCAATGAGATTCGTCATAAAAAGCGTCGGACACATATACAGGCCCATGTGACAAAGCATTAACGCAGAGAACGCGCGTAGCGTTCACTCGCTCGCCTTGAGATCCAGTAATGCGATACTGTTCACTTCTCTCTGACATAAAGATTCCAAAGTCGTTACAATGTACAAACTTCTCGAATCGTATGCTTAATTCATTATTATTGTAGCATTCTTTAATACTATATGGAGCTGCAAAATAAAGAAAATAGATCATTTACATGAATATTTTTCTGCAACTTGTTCATCCAAACAGAACATTAAAAAAAAATGGTCTTTTTCTCCCAAAGCCGCTTTAATTCTTCTGAAGGAATCTGAATTATTATACTTTCATGTTTTAAAAATAAATAGTAATTTATTGTTATAGAGAAAAAGGACTAGTTCTCCAAAGACTTGCACTACTTGCCTTCCTATAAATAGCCCAAGCAGATCATCAAGTTTTCAAACGAACAGAAAAAAACTTACATCAAAGCTATATATAGCTAAAGAAAGCTATACAATCTCTCGATCGTTCGCAGCCGTCCGATCAGAATCTGATCATGGACAAGGTGATGAGAATGTCATCAGAGAAAGGAGTTGTGATCTTCACCAAAAACTCATGTTGTCTTTGCTACGCCGTGCAGATCCTTTTCCGTGACCTTAGGGTTCAACCAACAATCCACGAGATCGACAACGATCCTGACTGCCGCGAGATCGAGAAGGCCTTAGTCCGTCTCGGCTGCGCCAACGCGGTCCCTGCCGTTTTTGTAAGTGGCAAGCTCGTGGGTTCGACCAACGAAGTCATGTCACTTCACCTAAGTGGCTCTCTCGTTCCCTTGATCAAGCCGTATCAGTCATTTCATAACTAGAACAATAATGGATCCTTAAGAAAAGATAATTAGCATAGTAGTAAATAATGATGGAAAGATCACACGTAAATGTGTATCATGTTCTTATTTATAGCTAATTTTTATGTTTTATTTGGCTCATGTCTAAGAGATTAATTAGCTAGCTTTGAATTAATTTCCAGCGAAATTAATCAGTTGATATACTGATGTGTTATCTTTTTTAATATATGGAGAACTATTTATCAAGTGTTATGTTTCCTTTCGTGTGTTGCCTATCGTATAATGCTAATATAATCACATTCTCTGAATGATTTTAATTAAGAAGAACAGTAATCTGGAGGTCGACTAAAATGATATCACCAGTGTTTACCACATGAAAAAATTACAAGAAGATATATAAAACAAGTGACCCAAAAAAGATATTAATTAAAGAGATCTGTATATATAAGAAGCATGTATTAGTTCGGAGATATTTATTTGTAAAGTTTGTGAATAGAATGTAAATATCCAAACATAGACAAAAGGAACGTCGAAAAATAAGTGTTATATCTTTGAGCTGACGAACTGTGGAATGAACTGCAATGATTTTTTGTTTTTTTGGTCTTTCACATACCAAAAATTCAGTGACAAAAAAAGTGATTGAATCTAGAGCTAATTGTTATTTTGAGGAACAATGATTCTCCAGGCTCGCTTTATATCACGATAACGAAGCACACAGTTCTCTTTTCAGTTTCATTCGTAACTACCAAGAAGATGGATTAGAAAACTGAATTGCTCGTACAGAAAATCATCAATGATCATTAGAAGTCGCCAGAAATATATGAACAAAACCGGATTAGGTGTATTGAACCCTCGAGATAAACTAAAAAATAAATGGCATAACTAGGTATTTTATTTAGTTAAATGATGATTGGTGGTGGCAAAAAAAAAGGAAAGGGGAAAAAGAGGAAGGGCTTTGCAAGATGTGTGGAATAGCTTTACTCAACTTTCCGAGTTGTTTGGGATCTTGGGAGAATCTAATTGGTAAGGAACGTGTAACAACTACCTTCACTTGCTGTCTTTGTCGGATCCAAAGATCCTTAACCGGCGCGTACGTGGAGATAGCATAGCATACCCGATCTATTCATAATTTCACACATATATTATATACACGATCCAATAATGCATCTACGTATGTTGTATACGTCTCATTTTCTTAATAATCGACCGACTGATGAATCTTATAGACATTTGAATAATCTGTTATTTATCCGATTCGATTAATCAGCAAGAGGGTTTAATTCCATAAATCCAATGAAGGTCAATGATATATATATATATAGTTAAATATGTAAAACAAAGAAAATATAGGCATGTTAATGCAGAAACAGCCAATTAACATCTGATAGTTCCTAACATATGGAGAATCCAATGATTAGCTAGGAAAGAGGAGCTAGTGGTTAAATGGGATTAGAAAACACCAAAGTGAAACTAGTAACTAAGCTATCTTAGGAAATAATAAACTGTTGTATTCTTCATCTCTGACTCATATTTGGCTACTTGTCCATTCTAAATAAAATCCTCACGTTGCTCAAGTCTGCTCGAATTGCAGGGTCTGTATGGGGGAATACTTCTGCCATATATATCTGCAACTTCTTTCACATCGCTTTGGATCCTTTCATTACATATGCTTTACTTTGATTTTATTTTTCAAGTGCATGCTCTAAGTCTCCTTGTTCCTATCTGGCCACTATTATGTTTGCAGACCTCAAAAAACCAATTTCATTGTGATCACTGTTGACAACTTTGTGCTTCATATAACAATTATCTTGTTACTTTCTACTCAACTTAATTTTAAATTTCAGAGTTGGTGGGCGTGACAAATTCTATCATTGCCAGACCTGTGTACGTATGTAGTTATCTACCTTTAACAACTTGCTGCATGTGTTGGATTCTGTTATTTCCTCTTTAAAGCAAGTTCCAGATACATAGATTGGTGGTGTGTTAGTTTGCCAGTTGTCTCCTTCAACATAAGAATGTATTCGACAAGTGACAATTCTAGTGTAGGGTTACTTTCTTGGTAAAGTAGAATCTTTGAATTTGTTGCGCATACATGTTGATCCGGATGCTAAATTTCTCGAATGTCTAATCGCCTGTAAGTCTATAACTAGTTTAATGGTTACAAACTTCTTTTCTGAAACTAGAGAATGAATCTTGTGTGGGATATATATATATATATATTCATATTGTAGTTATGAAATTCCCCTGTAAATAGTGCAGGAGCTTGTTATGAAACAGGCTTGCGAGATAAACACAGGTGCATTGAGGAACTCCACAAAGAATCAAATTTTGGTAAAGACCAACAAATATTCTCTTTACAAATAAGCGCAACAGAGATGCCTGTTGATTGTAATGTTTATAAATCCAACATTTTGCCATATCTTAGCTTGATTTCCTTTATCCATCTTCTAGCCTCTCTGTTCATGGTTTGGCTTGACCAAGAAACTGTTTGCAGGTTGCAATGACTGCAACAAGAGGAGCAATACTATGTTCCACATTTTGGGACTCAAGTGCGGGCATTGTGGTTCATCAACACTCGTAGGATCTCAACTCCACAAGACCCGGTTTGTGAAACAGAGTGATAAGTTACATTGGATTTGCCAAAACTCTTCTTGATTGGATTTGGCCAGAAACTGAAATGGAAAGCCCATGTTGTATTGTTCGAAATAGAAAGACAAGAGTTACATTATATTAGTATGCTATCACGCTGGTTTGAGTGGTGATATACGCGTATAATTGGTTTTAAGTGACAATTATGGTGTAAATGACTTGTGATTTTAGACACCAATTGCCGATGATGCTATTCCTAGAATTGCTTCGTACTGTATATAGTTATTTGCTAAAAGATCTTTTAACTCAACGTAAGATTCTCTTGTTGGATTCTCGTTATCCTCTAAGTGACAACTATTCTGGTAATAATGCGTATAGAGGGACCTGAGATGAACGAACTGTGTGCTGTTTTCCTCAACCGCAAAACTTGCACACAGTTCGAAAGATGAAACATCATCTGAAAAAAAAAGTCCATACAAAGTAGAACAGTTACATTTTTGACATTGTCTTATAAAAAATCTCTTATCCTCTGAAGAAAATACCCCCACCAGGATCATCAAAGTAAGTAGACAAACAAGCAGACAACAATATAAATTCTTATATTAAAAAAAAAAAAGGTCTCTTAGATCTCCCTCTCTCTCTTCGCTTATTCATTGCTCATGAGCTTGGTGGTTATATATGAAGCAGCCCAGAACTAAATTAATGGCGACCGAGCTCTCTCGTGTTCCTAAACTGGAACGATTTATATGGGATGATGATGAACAAGGATTAATGAAAAAATGTACCTCGTTTTTATAATCCGTTAGTAGTGCCTGGAAAACCTCATGCTTGAGTGTTGGTCCATGTTCCAGACGAAGCCAGGCATGTCAAACCGAGGCCCAGCCACTGTTCGGTATATAAACACTCTCTCAACAGGGCAGCTCTCGGGTCTCGAGTCAGGTGGACCCCGTTCATCGATGACTTCCACATTGAGCTTTGGCATCTTCTGTCCTAATAACTTGCAGGCTCCAAAACTCACGGAACAAGAAGACATCCAAAGGGATCGCATTGTCTCCAGCTTTGAAGCATTGGCCAAAAGCGCCTTGTCTCCAAACGGGCAGTCCCTTATCTCTAGTTTCCTCAAGCTGTCGCACCCTGACAAAACATGATGCATGCCCAAGTCACTGTCTCCTGCAAATGCCACTGAGAGCATTTCCATCTTCTTGGCATACATTCCAATGTACTCGAAAACCTTGTCCGTCAAGAGGCCTGATAGGGAGAGGCGGCGGAGATCTTTGCAGTGCTCTACTATGGCTCCAAATCCCACATCCAGTGGCTCTAGAGTCAGATAGTCAGGGGCTTTTGGCTCAATGATGCACAATCGGAAACGTGTCATGTTGGGACGGTTCCTAGCAATGGTTACCAATGCAGCATTGGTCATTTGACGGCAGAAGTAGAGAACCGACTCAAGTTTTGGACAGCCCACAGAGACGGAAACAAGCCCTTGTTCCGTCAATGCCACATTTGGTTCCATGACAAAAGGCTCAGACGGAAACACTCTCAGTTCACGTAGGTCCTTGCAGCTTGAAGCTAGCACCTCAAGACCAGCATCCTCGATGTAGTCCAGCACCTGTGTCAATAAGCCATACTACCGATTAGAAAAAGGTTGGCCTTAGAGCATATGGTTGAGATACGTTACAGTAAATTATTAGCGGTATTTATGAAAATTATGAGCACATACTTTCTCATACCATCAGGTCAACTGAACTAAATTTCAAAACTGGACTCACCCAGAGGCGCTGCAATTTAGGACATTGACTAAGAAGCTTGATAAGATCATAGCTCTGGACTGTCGCATAACTCAGGTTCAAAGTTGTAAGCCGACTGCAAACAGAATAAACTGCTGGAAGATAGGCAGGAACAGCATCCCAAAACCCAGATAAGCACTTCAACTTCTTGCACCCAGAGAGAGCTACAGATAAACTCGAGAAAACATCTGGTCGTACTTCAGCAGTGTAGCCACCGGTGCCGAATTCCTCCAATTGAGGTGCTCTTTGAAGTAAAGTTGCCAATTTTTCAAGAGGAACAGCCCGGTTAAGCTTCAGAGACTTGAGATTGGGACACCTAGTCACCAGCCTCTCGAGAGCAGAGAAACTGACCTCAGACGCTAGGCATGAGACATTAAGTGATACCAAAGAGGTGTATGTATCAGGGAAATGGCTAAGCCAGTGCCCGCTAACATCATCAACATCACTCTCGCGCAAATCAAGCTTTTTCAGATTCCTGCGTAAGAATCATATAATTAGCTTCGCATAAAAATGTACAGAGACTTGCGAATCAACCACTTAAATGACTAGGAATTATAATTGAAATTAGATGTTCACGACTGTATTTGATGCAATGTAGATAGTTTTGGAAAACGATCTTCTAACCATAGAACAACGGTAAATTGCTAGCATTGTCAGAGATGCTAAAACAGGGATAAAGCAAGGGGCATCAGAAAACAGATCTACGTTGCCTACTAAGGTAGAAAAAAATAGGGAAACTAGATTTCCCACCTCAGGATCAGGAGATTCATTGAGCGAATATCCCAGGAATAAAGAGACACACTTGACACTAGCGCCCAAAAAAAACAAATCCAATTGAGGACCGTGATTAAAACATCAATCGCAAAATACGGAAAATCTTGACCAAAAAACATCAGCAGGAGAATTTTTGCCCAGATCCAATTAATCGTAGAGACAAGCAAACCTTGCATCGTCGACATGAAACTTACTGCTGAATTGTTACACGCGACTCTGCTATAGCTAGAGAAGTGGGATAATTGAGATATAAGTAGTAGAAGGAATTTACAAATTACCTGCAAGTGGCCGCGATAGCAGCGAGACCATCGGTGGAGAACCCTTCGCAGGAAGAAAGCACGAGAACCTTTAAATTCTTAAAGGACTTGGCGATGAGCTCCAAGCACTCGTCACTCACCACCATCCTCTTCAGCCTTATCTCCTCAAGCCACGTGTACGACGACGCCATCGCCTCAATCCAAGGATACACGTAACCTCCCCATCCATCAGGCACCAAATTAAAGTCAGCAAAGTGAGGCTTTCCTTTCAGCTCGACGGATCTCACCTTCGGGAACCTCCTGATCACCGTCGCGGGGCTCACGGCGTAACAGTTCCCGATGAAGACTTTCCTCCTACACCACCGCTCGATCTCGTACCATGACTTGCACACCAGAGAGACCGAGTTCCTATCCTTATCCAGCCGTATAAACGAGAATACGTGCTCCAGCACTTCTTCTGGAAACGACAAGGCCAATCGCTTATGCATTGCGCTGAAAAAACCTCGAGATCCCGATGATCGAACTGGACAAATTTGGGAAACGTTCGAAGACGAGTAAAGGAGTTATATATCCGAGGTTTAGATCTGTGGCGCCATTAACGGAGATGAAGCTGTTGCAAAGAAGATGCAGAAACAAAGATGAAGAAGGTTAGAGGAAGATGAGAAAGAAGCAGAGAGAGAGTGGGAAGACAAGGATAGGGAGGTCAAGTTAAAAAGCAACTCTGGTTCGGTTAAATGTTAACCATGGTCAAACATCTCCATGTGAGGCTTTTCGGTGATTGTGATTGTCGATTGCGATGACGACACGTGTCTTACAAAATTCGAATACCAGCCGTTGGATTGAATGAAAGCAGGAGATTATCTTATCGACTGTGAAGAGAAAGGGCAGCCGCAGAAAACGGGACGAGAAATTGGAGGGTCTCTTATCGCGGCTTAATATATCGCGAAAAGAGGTGAATAATAGCCTGCGGTAAGGTGTATGGGAAGAGGGAATCTAATGATAGGGTTTGATACGCGATGCACGGCTGGATATGAGGGGAAACACCGTAAATTGCGGGGACCACAACAGATTGTGAACTAATAAAAACAATGGAGATTGAATGATCTGACGGTAAGAAGAAAGCCAGGGTTAATTTTGATGACATCACAGCCGTCCAATCATGTTTTAGATTATTTCCCCGCCACTTGGATTAACCATCAAGATTAACATTTTTTCCTCACTGTTTTAATAAAGACTTCCATTTCATATTCTAGCGTGACTCAATCATATAAAAATAGTAATATGTGACAGAATAAAAACACCGAAATATGACTGAAAAAATGATGAAACAGCAGTGCATTAATCAATATATTTTGTATAATTCGTGCGGTTGGTAAAACACTGCAGAAATTTTAAAATATTTCTTTGTTTTGCAGATAACAGATTAGTGTTAATTAAAAGACTATTATATATACACTGGAAAGAAAAAAAATAGCAAGACTCAAGAGTTACATATTTAAGGGAAGTATCCAATAATTTAAAAGTGTATAACTTTATGAGTAAGGAGTAGAAAATTAAAGGTAAAAAGAAAGAGAATGGTTACTGAAAAATTGAATAAAGTACGAAGAAAGTGCAGCGTCGCATCTTAATCACGACCGTCAGATCTGGGACCCTCTTTTACAGTGTACGGACACACACACACTTAATTAATTCTGAATTATTTTTGAAATTAATTTACCTCGTTGGGTGTGTAAGTAAAATCGGATAAAAATAAATTAATCTTGGGCTTTGTCGCACGTACATTGGGTTAATCGCTAGAAAAGGAAAAGAAATAGGTAGTGATATGACGAAAATGCACTGCTTCTCACAAAGCGGATCTAGAGTTTAGTATGCAGAAGAGGGAGGGTAAAATAGTCAAGTTAGAAAAAAACAGTGTATGATGGGCTTTGCACAGACTCAGCATGGACTCGATAGGTCTGTCTTCTCTAAATAAACATATGTCACAGATCAAACAGTGTATTGCTTCCGATTCAATCTCATGTTTGATAAGATCGTCACCGTTAATCCACTTTAACCTGCTACCTCATTTTTGCCACCTTCCTTCTTTTTACTGCTGTATTAGTTTTCTTTCAAATGTACATTTTGTTAGTTTGTGTGGTATTAAAAAAAAAGACACAAATTATCAGGAAAATTTAGATGACCTTATTTTTACGGTGGTGGACCTCGGTGTTTTGATTGGTTAATTCGTTTTTGTTTTTATTTTGTGATTTTTTTGATGAATAGTTCTTAGAGAATCAAAATGAAATTACAAATTAAAAAATGTACTATGTTTTCTTTTTCTTTTTTCTAACATAAAAAGAAATAAGATTAATACTCGATTGTTTTCTCAAGTTCAGATCGAAAAATTAAAGATCTCGGTATTGAAAAAGCGGAGGAAGGCTAAGAAATAACAAAGTGCTTGGAAATTTAGGTAGTAACGAAGAAATAGACAAAGAGGGAGAGTCAGGTGGAGAAGTGGGGAGCTGAGTTGTCTTGCACGTAATACGCTAAGATTTTGATTTTATTTAATGTCGTCAGAAAAAGGAAACTAATTTGTTAAATTTAGTTTATTGGATATTAGTGAGGTCGTTGATTCTTTAATAATCAATTGATTATTAATTTTAAGGATATGATTAGAATAATAATCCCACGCATGGCTTCCCCGCGAATCTCTCTTATTTCTCCTCGGGTTTTGTACTCAAACTAGCTTGCACTTTGCTGTATACAATTACCTATCTCCGTAATTATTTTTAAATTTTCTTTAGCGATATTAGATCCGTTTGTGAACAAACATTAAATTGTGCGAAGATCAAATTTTTGGTGATTACTCAAAAATAAGATGCCGTTTAAACTGTTTTGTAAAAGTCTAACTGGCAACACATTAAAAAAACGGGGTTAAATATAAATCTTATTGATACTATTATAATGTTAGTTTTTGGAGTTTAGTATTTGTGATAGTTCAAGGTTGTTTTCGTCAATTCTTTTAGGTTATTGGGAAAACAGTTTTAACTTTAAGACTTTCTATATCTCTACACTATGCACATACACATTGAATAATTCGTGCATCTTCTGTTTTTTTTTTTTGTTGTCAAACCTATTCATTAATATTAAGAAACCTCAAACTCCATCGAAGGAGAAAGTACAAGATAGGAAGGCAATAAATGCCAAAGAGTTTATCAAACAAATAGCTAAAAAAGAGATAGATAATTTAATATACAATTCAATGAAAATAATTATAAAAGAAATGACTTTCAATTTCGTAAATTTTTTGATTGACAACATCTTGAACACTCGAAAGAGCTAGAAACTCTGCAACAAGGGCAGAGAAAATAACGAGCCAGGAGGAAGAACCTTACAAAACCGGCAAGTCATGAATTGTTTGTTTCATGCTGCTGTTTTGTTGATTGAAAACGTTTAGAACTGACAGACTGCAAATTTTTACCACATCTATATCGTTGCGAAAACAGATCACCAATAAGATTAATCATTATGTGTGAATATAAAGAGTATTTGTATATGTGTGCGCATGTGTTGACATAAATACAACATACATAATAACGTTTATGTAAGATAGATGATGAGTGATAATGCGATTAATGAAGAGGTTGTGTACAAGTAAAGCGGCACGTGATGGAAAGCTAAGTTGGATTATGTTGATTATAATGACATCTCCTAATGGAAGCCATCCTTTTTAGCTTTTTCATTTTCATTTTTATTTTATTGTTCTCTTCTCTATATCGTTATATCATTTGTCAAAATCTGACCAATTAAATATCTAATATCTTTGCTTTCTAATTTCTCAAACGTGTGTTCCTCCAAATCACGATTTTATTATAAACTTTTTCGACATTTATTTTTGCCTTTTATCTATATTATTTTTACTATCTTCCCAATTGCAATAACACGTCACGCAATTATACTTTTTCATTATTACAGTAGTTTTTTTTTTATTGATATTGGATGGTTCATGGTAATTGGTTACGCATGAAAACCACATCATTTCGAGGAGAAGATAATACTCTCTTGTCAACGCATACTTGTTACTATATATTTCAGACGTAAATATCATTATGGATTTATGGGTATATTTTATTTACTAACCAATTGTATTTTTTTTTCCCCGGCAAAACATTTTATTATCAATCAAAAGATACAAATGATACAAAGTCATTACAGAATTGGTTGGTTTGTTTACTAACCAATTGTATTTTTTTTTTTTTCGTTACTAACCAATTGTATATGTGGGGAAAAAGAAACAAAACATTTGAGAAAAGAATAACGAACGGATTTCCAAAAAAAAAAAAAACATTTATGGTTATTATCCGTTCTACCAGCTATAAAAGCCCAATGGGCCGAGCTAGTGGGGCCATAAAGTAGGGTGGGGGTGAGTAGGTGGGGTGGACGTCGAGTCTTGCTTTGTTTCGTCCAATCACATATTTTCTGCCTTATTATTATTATTTTCGCATCTAATTTTTTTCAATAAAATTAGTGTATGAACGTTTGATGGGGTTTGCTATATTCCGCGTGGTGGATAGATATGAACGCAGCGATGTTATCATGTACAGTTTATATAATACACAATTGATCGTATTGCAAAATGCATTTCCAATTACCTTTCTCTTTTATGTTCAAAAGAAAAATGCATTTCCAAAAAAAATGTTTGTCGATGTGAATGTCAGTAGTTTAACGCTTGATACAATACATAGTGTGATCTAAACATATAATATACTAGTTTGTGCAAGTGTTGTTGATGTGTTTATCATTTGGAATTTAACTCCCATAGTGCATGCTAGTAAAATATAAATACGGCATATATTTTTAAATAAGTATATATATCTGGATATAATCGAGAAAAAAACATAGGTGGTGATTGTTTGCATAGTTTTTAGTTTTTGGATTTTAGTTTTTGATTTTATAATTTTTAGTTTTTGATTTTGTTTTTTATTTTTGTGCAGAAAATATTTTAGCTAAAAATAGTAATATTTTATCTAAAATAATAATAATAACTCACAAAAAAAAAAAAAAAATCTCTGGGCAATATTTGGAAAAAAAACTCTAAAAAATTGAGATTTTGGATTCTACTCAAAAATAGAAGAAAAATTCAAAAACTAGATTCCCTAAAATTTTGGGAATCTACTTTTGTTAAAATCATGATTAACTAAGAGCATCTTCATTTGTGATATATTCAATGGGTATCTCACTAATATAATATTAATATTTTTAATATATTTTATTATGAAAATTTCAATATGAATTTTATCTCTATTGATGAGATACTCATTGAGTTTCTCATCAATATATTAATGTATTAATTTTTTAAAATATCAACTAAAAATAATATTAATATATAATTTAAACTTATGAATAATGGATCTTGATAGATAGATAAATTTATTTTAAGAATTTTAAGAAAAAAATAAAAATAAAAAATAATAATATACAAACTATTTAATTGATATTCTAAACTATTGAGTATGTGATTTAACAAAATAAAGTTGAGTCAGTAATAAAAAGCCATGTGTCCTAGATTAGAGTTTCTCATGGGATTCTCAAAGTATCTCATATGAGAATCGGTTCTCACTCTTTCTCATATTTTTTTTTAGTTTTTCTTTATTTTTAATATGAAAAACCCATTGAAAACCCTTTGATGGAGATGTTCTAAAAAAATAGTTTTTGTTCTGTTTTAAAAACTCGAAACAATCAAACTCATATTAAAAAACAATAACAATAAATTAGATAACTATTCATCGCTTAAATTCAACATCTAAATCCGTCAAACAACAACGTTTTCTCATTAGTCGTACTAATTATGTTATCTATATATAACGAATGTTTGGTGAAAGAGGATTTTCTAGAAAAAAATATTGAAAATTTGTTTATGAGTTCGAGTGTAGCTATGCTGGACAAAAACATTTTACAGATTTAAACATGAATTATCAACCGTTAGTTTGGACGAAGACAATTTATAGATATAAGATCTAGAACTTCTTTGATTGCAGATTTGATTGTAATGTTTCCACTGGGCGATAAGAAGGGTAATAAAATTAAAAAATATAATCCATTTTACTGAAAAAGATAAATGATGATACTCCTATTAAGAACGGATATCATTAAATGAAACTGAAGTTGAAAAAGCAATAAAGATTATGGTTTGTCTCTTTTTTTTTTTTTTGTCTGTTTGTCCAACTTTCAGTCTCTCTTTTTATCCTATGGAGTAAACACACGAGCGTGTTAAAAACTCATTGGTCGGTTCCCGTTGACGGGCACTTTTCTCAATCATAACTCTTAAAAAAACTAACAAGCATGTCTAATCATTAAATTACACGTGTCGATAAAAAGCAGCATGTTAATTACAAATTTTAAAATTATTATATCATCACACCGACTATCTACAGTTTCCTCTTCAGTTTGACGTTAAGTACTTGATTGGTAATTTGGTATGGATTTTACATTTTCTTACACATTTTGAAAATCTACGCGTAGAAAAATATATAGTTCATTTAAGACCGATTAATCGGACAACCGTAAAAAAAAAACAACGAATGTCTAAATCCAATTAATTATCTACTTGTCAAAATCGTGCTAAATGGTTTTGTCAACCATATCCAAATATCCAATATTCAGAACAAAAACTATGAATATGGATCATTTCACAGCTGGACAAGATTTCTTCCAAATTTCTAATTTACTTTATTATAATATCTGATTCAGATTAACAAATTTAAATATGATGTTAAAAGTATATATATAGGCGTAAGTAATCTATTTATTTATTTTTCATTTTCTTCAACATACATATAGGCTTAATATCATAATTAAAAATGAACCTAGTGTGAAAATAGGCCATGAGATATATATGTGTTTTCTATGATTCAATGAACCAGACATAAGTTTTTGAAATACATGATTTCTTTAAGATATCGATAAAGTAATATCAAGTTAGTCCAAGCCTTACAATGTAAACTAACGAATAAAAATATGAAAATGGAAAGGGTACTGGTTTGGTGGGATATGTAAGCTCCATGAAAGTTTTGGTGGTTCCACTAAATAACAAAATTTATTAGCTTTGGCGACCAAATGCCAAATTTGCATTCACGTTTTACCACAAAACATTTAACTTAAAAAATAAAATTATTATGGTCTTCTTCTTTACACGGATATAAAAAACAAACTGACTCAACAACAAATATTAAATTATTTAAATCAAGATTATAAAAGAAACAAATATTTTTGCACAAAAGAAAGAAAGAAACAATTATTTAAATCCAAAATATAGTTTCGTGGAAACTTTTATTTTTGATCTGTTATGTTGTTGATTGAACTATAACTAATTGTATTTTATTTTATTTTTGTCTGAATAACTAATTGTATTTAAGTTTGTTAACTTTGACAATAATCCCTTTATGAAATAAACCAGCACTACAAAAAGAGCTTCAAATGAGCTGTTGGCTTTATTATTTATTAGTACAAGTTATTGCTTATGTTGTTGTAATAATAATAAATAAATAAATTTTACTCCGTTCTGTGCGTAGTGAAATAATATATTTTTTTATCAAGATCTTATTAAAACTCTTTCTTTTGTTATATGATCTTATCTTATCAAAACTGATAATCATGTAAACTGGTAAAGTTTGGTATAAAATCCCACTATTGATTATAATTATAGACATTTTATGAAAATTAAGGTGACTCACACACATATATATCGGTAATTCCTACTCGAGTCTCTCACACAAATTCATTTGAATAATAAAATTTAACTCAAAACACACACACACAAAATCACTGAATCTTTTATTGATCGTTGTTTACGAGCAAGAGTCCGTCTGATCAAGTCTCTCCTCTCATCATCAACTATTAATATTGATGGGCTACAACTATGGTCACATCTTCTAAAAATTTACTACGAAAATATTGTCCCATATTATATATATATATATATTATGTAATATGATATATTTATTATAAGATTAGATGTAGACAACGTCGAAATCTATCATATGTATTCAGGGACCATATATATCAATCAATCATACGAATCAAACTACTTGCAAGATCACCAATTCATTGCAATAACATTTTTTGAATTCGTTATTGCCTGCCCATGATTGATTTCATTACTCTCATATACTTCGTATGTTTTAAACAAGTATCTTTCATATCTGGTACGTGCCAGTGTGCCGTATTTATATAAGTATATACACACCCACACAAAAAATCGTGTCTAGACATATACATATATATGTACAGACGCATATATATATACATATATCTAAAAATCGTCTATTAACTCGGTGGGATTGTTAGGGGCGGAGGTAGCATAGGAGCATGGGGTCAATTGACCCCAATAAATTTTTTATAATTAAATAAATACAATGGCATATCTAAACAATTACGTATATTATTGGTTAAAATCCTATAAGTTGACTCCAGTCCCATTATTCGAACCGCTCTTCTCATCTTTTAATCCCATAATATTTTTTTTAAAAATCTCAAAATGATGGGCTATAACCACTAATAAATATATATAAGTTTTTTTGTTTTTTATTTTTTGAACGATGTTTCCATGTACTTAATTAGCATATTACTTCTTTTTTTTTAATTATTATGAATCTAACTACTTATACAAACTAACTTTTTTTTAGAATTATAAAAAAAAATCTTGTAAATTTAATAAAAACAAAAGATATATGCAATATAACCTAAGAAAAAAAAACATCTATTTTATTAAAACTAATTTTTATATAAGAATTATATATTTAATATTTTGACCCCATAAAAATTTTTTTTTAGCTCATCCAGTAGTTGTTATAGTGGTAATAAAGATCGGGACCACAATGGAAAACTCCGTGCCTCCACTTCGAGTTTCACTGGATACAACATTCTTTCTGCTGGGCCAGTTGGCTTATGAGCTTCGACAACGGATAGTATATTTAGGATAATGTGTGATAAATGGAGAAGATTCCAAATACTATTAGATTTAACGATTTTTTTTTGTGTAGAAACGGGTTGTTCGCTAGCAAAACAGGAATAAAAGAAAAAAAAAAAAAAAGAAGCCCAGTGGTGATACTAATGCATTTACCACGTTTTGCTAGGGAAAGGGAAAAAAACAAGTTCTGGATTACTAATCATGCCCTAATTAGTAATTATACTGATACATGAATCGTATAAAATGAGTATATATATGTATACCATAGTAGCATTGGCATGCTAAGCAAATAGTGACGAGCAAGTAAGCAGTACAGCATTTGTCAATTGCCATTATTGTAAAGTTTTATGGGACCACTTATTTCTGTTTTTTTTTTTTATCCTTTTGCTGCTACTGAACTATCGATTTGGTTTGGCAAATATATTAGCTTTAAGCATTTAATTTAGAAATAGTTATGTATAGATTTGATTCAATAAATGGCGTGATCGAGGAATGTGGTCCTCAAAGAGACACACCATATAATTTTCTCAGCCTTTCCTTTTTGGACCATTTAAATTTCATGTAAATTGGACCACTCGCCTCGTATTATCCCCATCTATTCTAATATCATATAACTTCACTTATTATTATTACCTCATGGTCATAGCTCTAATCGATTCATGTCATCTTTTTATACAATCAATCAAACAGCGTTTCCGACGACAATCAAATATATCTAATTAAACGGGCCTCGTGAAAGCCCAATTAGCTTATGCGCTAAAAGTATAAGCCCATTCGGTTAAGGAAGCAAAAGCCGAATTTTAAAGAAGATTCAAAATCCATTGCCGCCTTTGCTTCTGTAGCTTATCCGTGGAACCTGAAATTAGTAGCAAATGTGTAGATCACAGATACAGATGGTATTTCAATTTTAAACTCAGTTTTCTGATTTATTCCTAATCTTGATTTTTGGCTTTTTCTTTATCTTCTACAGGGGAAAAAAGAAAGAAGGAACTCTAGATTTGGATTTTATTGTAGTCGCAAAATCTCTTCTTAAAGACACTTTCTTACCATATTCTGATATCTGGCTATGGTTAATTAACTGTTGAATGACTAGAGAGATATCTATTTGATCGAATCATTGTTACACATCTAAGAAAGATGAGGTGATTTTTTATTTTGTTTTCTTCCTCAAAGTGGCCAAATCTAGATCGAAAACGACGTCGTATTAGAGCCCCTAACTACCAAATTACTAAAGTCACATGACTCATGTGTGTCACACTTGTAATAATGCATGCACTTAAAAGTATGTTTGTATTATTAAATAATGAATGGGTTATGTGATTAATGGTTTATGATGACTTTTTTTTTTTTTTGCATAAGAAGATGTATGATGACTTGATGGAGTGGTGCCAAATTATTATAGCTTGAGACAAGCTAACACCCATATCTTCGACACTTGGACTTACACATACGTGGTGTTTGGTCTTTCACCCTTTTTTGTTCTAGAAGACTTGAAAAACTGGAAAGGAGAAGAATTACAAATCCCAATTTTAGGGTTTTATGTTTTTTTTTTTTTTGTTTTCTGATTTTATAGGAATAGTAGTTAATATAAAAGCTAAAAATATAAATCGAATTGTTTGAAAAAAAATGAATTTGCTTTCAATTTATAATTCGTTGTACATCTAAACAATAAAACATTCAAACAAATAACTTTTTTTTTAGTTTTTAGATCGTTTATTGACTTTATATGAATTAGATTAATCTGCCTTATTTAATTATTATCATTTTAGATTGTTATATTTCGACTATATATCATATATAAATCATTACTATTTATATTCAAATACATACACAGTCCTTCTAGAAGTCCTCGAGTCGAACCGCACATTAGCTGCATACAATCTCTTTTCTTTTTCTTTTTTGTTTATATTAAAAATATAATAACTTTGTTAAAGTCGCCAAGAAATCTGATTTAGCAACGTTATCTTCGCTTAGTGTCTGCTCGTATATATTAATATATACATATAAAGAGGGCTTTATATGTTGATACAACTTATTACGTATTGTCCTTGTGCTTTTGTCTTTTTTTGTTTTGTTTTTTTTCCCCTAAAACCTTGTGCTTTTGTCAATTTCCAAATACAAAGAAAATCAAATTATGAACACGAAGAACAACTTCCTTGTGGATGTATCACCATTTTTGGTCGTCGAAGCATTTGCAGATTCGGAGGCCCATCAAGAACGTGGCCACGACGGCGATGACGATAAAGGTTATGAAGATTCTGGGAATGATGCTGAGTCAACGAGTCAGAGAATGATTGGGACAAGGGGTTTTGACTCGATGGAGATGGATGAAGAAGAAGAGGTGGTAGTCGCGGGAGATACAGAGGATCACGATGACGGAGACGGAGAGGTAAATAGTAACCGGAGGTGGCCGGAGAGGAGAGAACGTGAAAATCGGACCGTTGATTCGTCATCGGCAGGAAATGATGAGAGGTTGATGAGGGAGATTGAAAAAAATCGAATGTTTTGGGAAGCTTGTTTGGCTTCTTGATATGTTTTTTTGTTTTATTTAAATTATTTGGAAACAAAATATGATATTGAATGTGTTAGTTATACATTAAATTATATGATAGATATGTGATTTATCGACTAACCAGAAAATTGAAATTTGATCTTTATATAGTTTCGTCATTCGTGATTATCGTACATCCAGTTTCTCGTTTTATTATAAGAAGTCAATAAATTAATAGTTAGCCCAACAAGGTCAACAAATTTTCCTAACTAATAAAGCCCATTAAAGGGAAACTCTCGGATCACTGAAAACGGCACCGTTTAGGCAATCGTCTCCTTTTGGAGTCCCATCGGAACAAGTAAATCATATATGAATGAATGAATCTCACTTCAAGTATTGGTTCTATCCTTTTTTCTTCTTCTTCTTATAAATTCGAAAATTGATTTGCTTGAACGAAGAAGAAGATGATGATGATGCTCAGAATCCGAAGCAGAGATGGATTGGAGCGAGTGAGCGTTGATGGAAACCATATTACTGTCTCCCAACTGAAAACCCTAATCCAGGATCAGCTCCAGATCCCTCTCCATAACCAAACCTTATCCACCAATCGTAACCTTCTCCTTGCAAAGACTCCGTCTGATTTCACAGGCTTCAGCGACATGACCGACCCTAACCTCCGAATCTCCTCGCTCAATCTCGCCCACGGCTCCATGCTCTACTTGGCCTACGAGGGTGAGCGTACGATTCGTGGTGGTCCTGCCGTAACCCCTGCCGGTTCTTTCGGCAGGAAGATGACCGTCGAGGATCTTATCGCCCGCCAGATGCGCGTCAGTCGCCAGGAGAAGTCTCACTGCGATTCCGTCTCCTTCGACCGCGATTGCGCCAATGCGTTTCAGCACTTCGTCAACGAGTCGCTTGCGTTCGCTGTCAAACGCGGCGGATTCATGTACGGAAACGTCTCCGAGGAAGGTCACGTTGAGGTGAATTTCATCTACGAGCCGCCGCAGCAAGGGATGGAGGATAATCTGATTCTGATGAGAGACGCAGAGGAAGAGAAGCGTGTCGATGCAATCGCTTTAGGGTTAGGGATGAGGAAAGTTGGGTTTATATTCAACCAGACGGTGACGCAGGACAAGAAGGAGTACACATTGTCCAACTTGGAGGTGTTGCTAGCGACGCAGCTTCACGCAGAGAGCGAACTGAAGGAGTGGGTCACGGCGGTTGTGAAGCTGGAGATCAATGAGGATGGTGGTGCAGATGTTCACTTCGAGGCGTTTCAGATGAGTGATATGTGCGTTAGGTTGTTCAGGGAAGGATGGTTCGAGACGGAGATTGGCTCCGATGATGATCCCAAGCTCTCCAAGATGAAGAAAGAGGTGGTTGTTGGAGTCAAGGATGTCAAAGAAGTGGACAATGATTTCTTCCTCGTTGTCGTCAAGATCTTGGATCATCAGGTTCGTCTCTGTGCCCTTTAGCTTATTTATTTATGCATCATAACTATATTAGTTTAGTTGGTTTATGGTTTAAAAGATTGAAACTTGGCATCTGTTCAAGCATGTAGTGATAGGATGATAAAGTTGGCATTTTTCTGTCTCTGTGATCCCTTGTGTGTTTACCTGCCTCTAGTTATGAAACAAGAGATTAAGTAGGACGTACAAGTGAATGTTGTAGATTGAGAACATTCGTGATTGCTTATGTTGATACATTAATCACGTCTCATTCGTCTTGTATAATCGATTGACAGGGATCACTGTCGTGTACATTCCCGATAGAGAACCGAAACATTGAAACAACAATGCGGGCTTTGAAAACGCATATGGATCGTGCAAGGAGTGTCCCATTCGTGAAGAGGATATCTGATTTTCACCTGCTTCTCTTTGTGGCTCAGTTTCTAGACGTTGCATCAGATGTTCCTGCATTGGCTGAATGCGTCCGTCTTCAGTCTCATGTCCCTGAGGGCTATGAGTTGCTCATCGACTCCATGGCCAACACTTCTTAATTTTAGATGACTGTGTTTATATCCTCTACTTCAGGTTTATGTACAACTTTTAGTTCTTCTTTAAATTATCGTGTTTGGTTCAGAAAATGAAAAAAAGAAAATAAAGCACAAAGGTTTTTAATGGTAGCGTTATCTGGTTTCTTTTGAAACTAAAGTAATATTTTTAAATCAAAATTGGAGATGCGGGGGATCGAACCCCGTGCCTCTCGCATGCAAAGCGAGCGCTCTACCATTTGAGCTACATCCCCATTTGAACTTATGTGGCCGTAAAAGAATATTATTACAAAACTTAACTGAAGTTTTTACTTTTTTATTATTAATTAATTCGAGTAAATTTCACAATATTTTATTTTGTGGATATATGAAATTTAAGTTTTTTTTTTAAAATTTTGATATTCACAAAAAGTTTTATGATGTTAGGGATTATTAAATTCCAAATTTAATCGTACTGTTTATAGATGAAGGCAGGAATTTATCAAAATCTCAGAAACAATGTTAAAATCATGGCAAAAACTAAAATAAGTTTGACCCCAAAAAAAAACTAAAAAATAAATGTTAGAAATCATGGATTTTGGTATAAGCTGTTCATCTAATAAGAGTTGAGAAGATGAGAGATTTTTTGTTTTCTTTCTAATTGACAGTTGATGAGAAGTATGTACTAGAGCATGTTGAATTAGAAATGATAGATTTTTAATGGTAGTTTCTTTCGGATGTATCTTCTTTACATTTGGGATTCAAGTTCCATGATATACGCAAAACTTGTATTACTTCACCTTTTTCTGAATACATATATTCTATTTTTTTTTTTTTTAAACTAAAGTAAAAATGGAGATGCAGGGGATCGAACCCTGTACCTCTCGCATGCAAAGCGAG